>JAAAKE020003820.1:0-11211 GCA_010014785.2 Anisolabis maritima
CTTTAAAATAACCAATTTCAATTTTCAAGAATTAATATAATTTTAATAATTTTTAATATAAATTTAATTTTTTTATAAATGTAAAATGTTTTGATTTCTTGAGAAATTTATTACTCTTAAGATAATTCTTAAAAATTTTCTTTTGTTCTTTTGATAAATAGACGTTTAATTTTTGAGGTTAAAAATATTAAATTTTTAATAAAAATTTAAGATATTTTAATTATTAGATATCATTAAAGATAATAATTAGGTAAGTAAAAGAATTTCATTTAATTTTTTTATTTATTAAATATTTTTAATCCTTAAAATTGAAAAAAATTAACCAGGTATAAAGTTCTTTTCATACATACTAGAAAAGAAAATTAAGTGGCCATAGAGTCTCGCAAGCATGTCGAACGCTCTTTTTAATAATTTTTTAAAAATAATTGTTCGTATTGCTATATTCTGGTAAACTATTTTGACCCCCTTTAAATGATCAGACCCCTTAACTCCCTCCTTCGACAGTTTTAAAAGATATAACATATATATATATATAAAATTAGGATATTTTGGACAGGAAATGTATCTAAAAAATTTCTTAATATCCCTCCTTTTCACCTTGGGACTTAGAAAATTTTTTAAGAGTGCTGTGTTCCCCTGTGCAGCACGTTTAACAAGTTTGAACATGCAAAATCTATCTTTTCTCGAAGCAACTTTTACCAAATGTTCTGATCATCTTTCATTTGTCATAAACACAAGTAGAACACATCCTTTTTCGTTTTATTTCTTCCTATCTTGGTAATTTAAATTAACTTTTTTCCGAGTAATTTCGACTGAGACACTATCTTACGGAACAATTAACCATGAATTTTTGAGACCGATTTCCCGTCCCATAGACACTTAGGCCATCACAATTGTGCCTGTTACTGGGAGTGAGATTATCTCCCACTTTCTTACCCCAGGAGACTTGGCAAACTTGAATAATTTTTTGCTGTAAGCAGACTCCATCCCTAATTGTGTTGCAGCATCCTCACAATTAACCATATATTTATCAGGGATTAGCAACATGTAGCCTGAGGGCCATCACCGGCTCGAAAATATCTGAAAGCATTATGGTTGTAAAAAATATATCTAATTTTAATCTCTTTAAATAACTAGGCTAACATTCACACGATAAAAAATGTCAATGCCTATTGCCCGACCCTGTTTATATAAAACCAGATATGTGATTTGCTAGGAATTTTATTTTGTAAATAAATTTATACCTATTTATTTTTTAGAAAATGGATCCTGAAATTCTGTCACGATTGATTCCACAAGGAAAAGAATCAGTTCGCCCAGCTTGTAAAAAATGTGGATATGCAGGTCATTTAACATTTCAATGTAGGAATTTCATAAAAGTTGACCCAAACAAGGATGTGGTTCTAGATGTAAGTAGCACTAGTAGTGATAGCGCAGAAGATTACTTAACACCTTTAACAGAACTGAGAGAACGAGAATTGAAGAAAAAACTTAAAAAACAAAAACATAAAAATAAACATAAAAAAGAAAAAAAGAAAAAGAAGGAAAAGGAAAAAATTCGTTCTAGATCGAATAGTGAAAGTGATACTGATAGTGAAGAAGAAAGAAAAAAGCGTAAACATAAGAAGAAAAAGAAGAAACATTCAAAGAGTTCAAAAAAACATAAATCTAGAGATCATTCTGATTCATCTTCTGATTAACAGCATTGTAATAATAAAAATAAGAAATAATATTTTATAAAATTTCTCAATTTTTAAAATCCATATTTTATTTAAAAAATTTTTTTAAATTAAAAGATAGCTAATAAATATGGATTATAAATTTAAAAAAAAACCAAAATCTTTGATCATCAAAGAAAAGATTTTAAAATAGTAATAAATTTTCCTTCAGGAAATTTTTTTCGATTCTCTTCGATGTCTAATTTTTTTTTTATTTATAAATGTAAGATAAAGTTTCGAAACTAATTATTATCGTATTTCTCTGCCTTGCAAGTAATTATTGTGAAATATTTTTTTTCATAAGGATGCCAAGAAAATATTTTATAAAAAAAAAAAACATTGAATTTTATTTAAACTTGTTATTTTCTCAGAAAAAAATTTCAAATCATATATGATTACATATTCAGTATTTTATAATTTATTTACATGAAAATATTTTAAATAATTGGATAAAATTTTTCTTAGAATTTAAATTTTGAAATAAATAATTTTATGATTCTACTCATTAAACTATTTTTATTTTAAAGATAATATCAAGAAAAACAGCCTGAAATCTATGCATAAGAAAGAATAATTTCATTTTAAATACCAAAAAAGAGAGTAAGACAAATAATTCAATTTTTTGTCAAAGGCTTTTAAAAAAATAGATAATAAAAATGTAATTAAAATTTAAAGAAATAAAAAATAAGGAAAAACCCACGATAATTACATTTTCTTATACATGGATTATTAAAATATAATTATATATATATATAATTACATTTTTATTTTATATATATATATATATAAACTAGCTCAAAAAAATAAATTTCCCTAATAAAGCTCTATTTAGAATTAAAGTTGAGAGAAATTTTTTAAAATACATTCTTCGTAATATAGATATAAACATTTTTCAATCTTATTACCCAAAAATTAACTTAAAAGTCTTTGGGAAAATTAAGACATAATTAAAAAAGAACCCACAGGATTTTATTTATTTGAGCTCTCGAATAAATTACAAGGATTAAAGAGTCTCAACTAAACTTTTAATTTGCAGATTTTCAGGCTAATTTTGTTTACCATGTTCAGTCAAAGCAGTCAACCATATATTGTTAGAATCTTGATTGGTGATGTCTATTTAAAAATTACATTCTACATATGAGAAAGGGATGCTTTCAAATTTTGTTGTTTCATAATATATACTGCTATCAAGAAAAAGGTAGAGATTCAGTGTATAGTGTCTATAATAAATACTGAAACATTTTTTATTTATAATTTTATTAAAGTTATAAATCATAAAAAACTGAAGATAGAAAAGAATGATAACTAAAAACTAAAGATATGTAATCGGGTCAAACCAAAAAGGACATTTTTTAAGAGAGAACAAAGATAATAAAGATATTTCGTTTTAATTTCCAAAAATAAATTTCGTTTGACTTATTAAATAAAAAAAAAAAAACTGCAGCCCTGTTCGAAATGTTTGAAACAAATGGCAGAGACTCCTTATCTAATATATATATAGCCACTGCAGTCATGTATACAGTATATTAAAATTTTTATAAACAATATGAATATACGATTAACATGAAGAATAATTCATTTAAGCTCTTTGGAATGCATATATATACGAATATATATTCAATAGATTAGAATTGAAAAAATCTATAAAAATAAATATTTTTAAAATGAAATAGTAATATTTTTAAAATAAAAAAAAATGCTAATTCTAATTCTTTTGAAGAGTCCAATGGTCCCTTGATCACAGATCAATTAATTAAATATTTTCATTTCTAGCTAATTTATGAGCCGTTTATTTTGAAACTGGCATAAGTTTCTATTTGAAAAAAATTATTTAAAGTTGTTTATTTTAAAGCGTAAAACATTTAATATCTTCAAACAGAAACTTAGCTTTGTTCCTTTGAAAATAATCGCCTCATAGACAGGTTGGTCAAAAATATCCAGGAGAGCCCTTTTTTTTAAGAGAAATGAAACAATATTTGAGTACCTCAATATAAAATGGGCTTGAGTTGACTGAGAATTTTGGACCACTCTGTCTAATATTTACAGTTCAAGCGGAATAATAGAACTGTAAATTTTATTATAAAATTTCTATTAAAAATGTTCATTAATCACCCCACCAGTAGCAGGGCTTAGAGAGAGCGTTTGGAGTGAAAATTTCAAGAATAGCATTATAAGTGGCTGAGGTGCCGCCAAGCAAACCAATGATGATTAATTCCCACAAGTAGACTCGAGTGTGCAGAGGGATAGACCTTGGGAAAGAAAATGTTTATTAAATGAATGAGTTCTTAGATAAGAAATATATTTTAATAGAGACAAAAAGTTCTCAAACTTTATTAATATTCTATCTTTCAGTCATGGCTAAATGACAACTTTAAAAAATCGGTAAATTATTTAATGTAAAGAGGTTGATGAGACTTGGAATTGGTGTAAAAGTTTGGCATTTCCTGTCTAAAAACTTGATTATATGTTGATAAAATATAGTCAAAATGTTAAATTAATGCATTAATCATCCTTTAAGTTTTTTCAAATCTAACAATATATAACTCAATATTTTTAATAGAAATAAACTGATAGACAAAGAGAAGAAAAAAACTTAGAGTAGACAAAAATAAAAAACTCACCTATCGGGCCACTCTGCTTTTTTTTGATCACATAGGCGCATATAAAAGATCGGGGGTAATACAAAAGTTGTCAATGTTATTGTAGATCCACCTACAAGTGCCAAAATTTTTCCAAATTGAGGAATTGTCTCTCCAACAAATATCATCGCTAAAATCACACAACTCCTCAAAGCGCATCTTTTCCAATTGAAATCTAAAAAAATAAATTAAAAAAATGATGTGCACATAAACAATCGATCCAATAGGTTACTTTAATTTAATTTTATTCCACAACCCGTTATTTTAAATCATTATTTGATTACAGAATATTCACAAATATATATTAATTAAGTGAAATTCCGTGTTTATTATTAAGAATAGTAATCCACAAACTTATTTAACTCACATAATTGAAATTTTTTGCTCATTCTACAAAAGAAAAAGAAAAGGCGTTTTTGCATTCACTTTTAACCCAGAACTAGATCCCAGAAAACAAAATATATATTTTAAATACCTCAATGGAAAGATAATTTTTCAGGTTATTTTCTAGCATAAAGATAACTATTTTTTAAAAATCCTCTGTGATAATTTTTATCTTCATTCTTCACAGTAGAAGATATAATATGTTAAAAAAAAGAATAATTACATGGAGGAACTGAACACATTTCTTCTAATTCCTGACAAACTGGATTAACGACTATAATAAATGCGAGGATAAGATGAATTGCCATTAAGATGTTGGCGAGAGTGACGAGCGTTGTATGTTGCAGAGAGAGGACGATATTAGGGTTGACCTCTTCTCCATAAACGAAATAACCTCCGGCAGCCACAGGAACATAGAGAGTTAGGATAACTGAAATCAAATATTAAAAAAACACTATGAGAGTTGTTAGTGTTTTTGTTGGTGGGAAATTAATGGTTTAAAAAATAAGTACAAATTAAAAAGTATTTGATTTTTTAGTAATTTTTTCCTATGAAATATCCAGATGAAGAGAAAGAATTAATTGAATGATAAATTATATAAATTATTAAGTTCTATCTAGTGATTTAGCTGGAAGAAGGAGACTAGAAAGAAATTTTGAGCAAAGATATTTGCCTTAATGCATAAAAGAGTTCATCGCGTGGAATAAAAACCTAGTGCTACATGAAACCGAGTTAAACAAGGACATATTAAGAGGTAAATAATGAAGAAAGGTGATATGAATAAAATTTTTCGAGACATATACTTTTGAATCAGATATATTCAATGGCCTCGATCAGACTTGGAAAATTAAACAAAATTTAACAATTATTTTTTGCTGGTGGATCAAGTGGCCCATGGGTCCGGAATTGAACCAGGATCGCCTGCTTAATCGGGGCAGAGATGTGCTTCCTTTGCACCAAGCCACCGGCTCTCAACCAGACCAACTCATTTCCTTATTTATCAGATCTCAAGATAAAATTATCGGCAGTGAAAAATTTCTCATTTGTTTTAAATAATACCATTTTTTTTGTATTATTTTGTAATATGTAATCGTATTATTATTTTAATTATTAACATTTTCTATTGTTAATATCGATTTCTTTTAATAAATTTAAAAATATTCTAGGAAATAATGTTTTGATGAAGAAGGTCCTTCTCATAGGATTTTTTTTATCACTAGAGAAAAATTCCAGTTTTGGCATTCTTTCCGAAAATAAGGCCCTAATCCATGAAAAATCACCCTATACCGTTTTTTTAAAGTCTTTTTCAGCATCTGAGGCCATTTAGATTCCGTCCTTATTTATTTAAATAAATTGATAGCCAATAATAATTTATAAATAAGTACGTAGTCTAAATAGTCTCAGATGTCGAAAATGACTTAAAAAAAAATAATTTAAATAAATTTTTTTCGCTCAGGGCGGGAAGTGAACCACTGACCTTTGGTACGTGAAACCAGATCGCTAGCTCTGCACCACGGGACAGGGCAAAACAGAGTTAAATGCAACTGCGTTAGATGGGGCTTTGTTGTACATTGTTCTTATTAAAAAAAAATAGAATTAAAAACAAATATTTTACCTATAAATCCTATAATTACTGAAGTTGGGAATTTCTTTTTATTAATCATATCGTTTTGTATTGTGGGAAAAGTAGATGCTCCACCAAATGCGAATATAATTGTTCCAAATGAGAGGAAGAATTTTGAAAAACCATGTGTACTTCGAGGTGGTGGAAGTTCTGCATGAAGACCATCAATCATGATTTGGGTGAAAATAAATAGACAAGAGAGAGATGTCGTAAGAAGAGCACCTATGGCAACGGCCCTAAAAAAAGAGAAAAAATATTAATATAAAATAAATTTTAATATATTTATTTCAAACAATCCTCTAATTTGGATGTATTGTCTATTTTTAATTAAGATCTAATATTTTATGTAGTTGCAAAAAACTTAAAAGTTATAGTTATAATAAAATACAAACCAGAAATCTTTAGGGCTACCCAGCCACATCGCAGGGCAAAGTATCACGGCAAGTATTATAAACCAATGGCAAAGACCCACTTGGGGGGCCCAATTATGAAGTAATTCTCTAATGAGCTGTGAAGCGAGTAATAAATAAACTATTCCAGCACCAAATAATGTAAATTGGATGCATCCTGAAACCAGTAATCTGAAAACAATAAATAAAAAGATAATTTTTCGACCTCTATTCAAATAATATTAATTAGATATAAACATTAAATTTATGTCTCGAATCTGGCTATAAAGCAGCCCAATTATTTTTAATAAAATAATTTTTTGTGAGTATATTTTTTGACTGGTGGATCAAGCGATCCTTGGCCCCCGGGATCTCCAGTCTATCTAGAGCATCGGTGTGCTTCCTTTGCAAACCACCGGATACTCGACCGCACCAGCAATAACTCACTCACTCAGTATAAAGACAAAAGATCTACGGTAAAAGTTAGTCCAAAGTGAAAAATGTTTAAATAAAAATTTTTCACTTATCAGCCATTTTTTAAACCAGACATCTCATCCGGCTCTAAAGCCCTACTTTAAGCAGCAGAACCCTTTCTAGGGTTAGAGATTAAATTTACTCCCGGAGGTCAGGGATCGCTTGATACACCAGCAAAAAAATATACTCACAAAAAATTTTATTTTAATAAATAAATATATAAAAATAAGTTGATTAATTGAGACTAATTTAAGGGAGTGAGGATAAAAAATTTTATTTTAAATATTTCATTTGTTTCTTATTTAAGTAAGAATTTTCTGTCAAAATGGCATTTTTAAAACTATTTAATATACATATTTAAATTAACTTGATTATAAATTAAAAAAATTATTTTCGGGTAGGCTATATCTGGTAATTTTTTACTTTTAATTTTTTTTTTTAATTAAATAAAAATTTAAAAAATTATATTTATTTCTTCTTTTAGATAATGGTTGCTGATCTGTTTTTTTTTTTATCAAAGTTATTGTTTTGTTTTTGATTTAAAATATTTATCTTTCCTATTAGAAAATATACTTTCTACTCAGTAAAATTATTTATCAGGGATATGAATGAAGTAAGATCGTCTGAGAATTAAAACCAAATTAATTATTTTGCTACTATATTTTTAAAGACTTAGACCCGTTATCAAAAAGGCTCTTAAGAAAATCATAACTTAAGGAACTTACTTTTTTTGATCTAATTTTTTAAATTAAAATTTTTCTTAGGTGCCTAATTCAAAGATCTTAGTCCTGTCCCTTGGTAAAGAGGAAGAGGTTTCGCCTCATGTATCAAAGGTCAGAGGTTCGCTTCCCGTCAAAAGCGACAAAAATTTATTTAAGTTATTTTGGATACCAAATGAAAATTCTCTTCAAAAATAAGCCAATAATCAATGAAAATAGAGAATTCGTGAAAAAATCACCCTAAATCAAAACAGTTATTTTTAAGTCTTTTTCAGCATCAGAGGCTACTTAGACTCCGTCCTTATTTATTTAAATTAATTGGTAACCAATATAATTTAAATAAATTTTTGTCGCTCAGGTCGGGGACCTGACCTTTAGCTCTGCACCAAGGGACAGGACAGGTGTTGTATTTATCAATGGAGGAAGGAGCCAGACGAGTAGCCTCTATGATATTAAAACTCTCGTCTGAGACGCTTATACGTAAAAATATTTATATTTTTTTTTATAAGAAAAAATATATACAGTATGAACTCAAAATACAAAGCTTTGAGTTAAAATTGCAGAATTGTCGGTTTATTGTGTACAAAGAATGTATATATATATAAATGGTAGTCAATGCTTATCAGATTATATATACAGTGCTATTTGTTCAAGTGACAAAAGTGTTTTGTATAATATAATGTATAATAATTTTATTATTAAACTATCTTTAGACAAAATGAATCAATGATCTCTCAGAGTGGTCAATGGCTGAAATGTTTATATCATTTTCAAATTTAATCTTGAATTATTTAAATAAGAAAATGAAATAAATGATTTCAGCATCTATCTCTATCTCTGAGAGGTCATTGATTGATTTTGTATCTTAAGATATTTAATTAATAAAATTTATAAGTATTATTTTTTAGTTTTTCCGCATCTGAGGCCAGACATTAAACGATACATATTATATATAGTTATGATATTTATTTATATCAATTGGTATCCAATTGTTATAAATAAATTTTCATCGGACTGCTTGGGATCCAAACCCACACCCCTGGTTTTTAAGATTATCAATACTGACAATGCCAATATCTTTAACCTCTCGGCCACGAGGGGGGTTTATATATTTCATTACACAAAACAATTTAGTCACTCAGAGCAGCACTGTGTATAAACTGATTACTCTTATTGACTGGCATTTATATAAACAAACATTCTTTGTATATTGAAAACACAACAAACCAACAACTCTGAATTTTGACTCATCGCTTTGTCATTTGAGTTCATACTGAATATATTTTTTCTTGTATATGTAAATATATATATAAATATTTCTATAATTTTTAATGTAATTCCTCAGAAGTCTGGATATCTAATTCTAATCACCTAGGTTGAACCTAAAACTCCTCTTTCAATTTTAAGATTAAAGAAAATATTCAAAAACAAAAATAATTTGTAAAAATTAAAAAAAAATTAATATTATTTAATTAATTATTATTAATAGGGAGTGATTCACAAGACTTAATGGATAAGAATAATACGTAAGGCTATGTTTAAACCAAAATAGAAACGCTAGTAAAAGTCGGAGTCCTCCCGAGGTTTTGATTGGATTAAAAAAATCAGATGAAATTAGAAATAGGAGTAGTTAGCTTGCAAGAAATGAACATAGGAGGAGGAATTGGAGAAATAAAATTAAGTAACTCTCGGAGTACCCAAGGATAGAAAATTCATCTAATTACCTCCCCCAGTTCCCAAATGCACGTTGTCCAATAGTCGCATAGGGATTTCGTACTGGAATCCGATGCTCTGGATATCTCTCTTCGAGGATAGCCCAACATTTTCCTAGTCGAGTGCCTCCGTAACCGGCATTAATACAGCAGAAAATTAGCACCAAGATTCCTATCCAGCCTATTTAACAAATAATAAAAAAATGTGAATATGATGTCAGTGAAAAAAATGTTATGGTTAGCATATATAATCAAATTAGACAAATAATATATTGAAATATATTGATATGATAATCCTTAGTTTAACAAATCTTATGGAATAAAACCTCTACTGATAACAATATTATAATAAAAAAATAAATTTGAACTAGTGACTTCATAGAAAGGACCAATTATCTTCCCCATCCTCTTTTGCAGAAAGTATTGGTACCTAATAAAAAGAAAGTTTACACCTCCCAAAAATTCTTTTGCTCCTTTCTCCAACACAATTTAAGCTCATTCTTCTAAATGTCTACTTTTACGGTTGGTCTGAAAAGTTTGTTTCCGACCTATCACCTTCGTAAACAATTTTTTTGCAGAGAAAGACGCCGAGTACTATTTGGACGGGTTAAAGAGATGGGAGCATCGCTGGGAGAAGTGTGTAGACTTACAAGGAGATTATATAGAAAAATAAAAATAAATTTGAAGAAACAATGTCTTGTATCTTTGTTAGGTCGGAAACATTTCAGATCACCCTTGTATTGCTAATCGCAAGTTCTTTGTCTAGTCCTGTACTTCACGGGATTAGTCCATCTGAACTCTCTTTTGAGATCTATTTCTTTCAACTTACTGCAACGGATGAATGGACACTTGGCTATCATCATACTGGAGTGGATGATTCTCTGCATTTAAATTTCGTAATACAAAATAAATAAAATTCTTTATCGCTCTTTGTCATTAAACTCCAAATCAAAATACATATTTACGATCAAGAAAAGCCTCACGCTTGATAAGAGGGATGGAAAAAGGCCGGTATTAGTAGTCGAGAACGAGTAACTCATGGTCGTCATCCAGTTATTTCAAATTTCATTGACTTCTCTGAGTGTTAAATAAAATTAAAAAGAGAAAGTAAAAATGAAAAAATTCGCAAATGTAAATAAAGTGTTGATATAGAAATTATAAATAATAAGAGAAATTGAAGGGGATCCAGAGAGTAGAGTTATATTTATTTGTTATATGTTTTCCAAAATCTTACACATAAATAAAAAAAAAAAAACAAAAAAAACAAAGTCCAAAGGAACTAAGAAGTAAGAAATTTTATTAATCAGAAATTCATTTGCTTATTGTGGTAGATGACACAATAGTATAGATCAAAACACTGATAATTCATACTACTCATTATTATTTTCTCTATATCGTTAGAAAAATAAGTTTAATTATTTACAAGAGAAAGATAAGTTTGTTTATTTGCTTTTTAAAAAAGGTTTTAATGAGTGCATTTAATCTTATGCATGTCCCTTGGTGCAGAGGCAGAGATCTCACCATAAGTTCAAAAGGCCAGTTCACTTCCTGT
>JAAAKE020003864.1:0-11210 GCA_010014785.2 Anisolabis maritima
GTCACATAACGATCTTGCAGTATCAGTTCACGCACAGCATCAATATTTTCCGGAACAACAACCAACTTTGGACGACCTTCACGAAATTCATGACCGAACTAGGGCCACGATTGAAGTCGGCAAACCATCGATAAACAGTAGTCCTTGATGGTGCTTCATCGCCAAAAGGCGGATTAAGTTCATCGATGCAAAGTTGTTGTGTTAATCCACTTCTAAAGTTGTAAAAAATAACCAATTCACGATTTAATTCCATTTTTAGCTGAGATGATTTCAAGTAATTGTAAATTATACAAATAGCGCTTGTATGTCAATACATTATGACTACGTATACCATCAAAAATGTCAAACCTTAAGAAGCAGCACTAGTTTGGCGCAATCCCGAAATATAAAAGACAACCCTCGTAGTGAGAAAATATTGCGATCGCAAAAAAAAATCGATGTTGAGATTTCTTTCTTTTTTTTTTTTTGAAAAAAAAGAAACAGGGGATGAAGTCTGGAGAATAGGATGGATGAAGGTGCATTACGTAAAGCAATTTGTTCATTTTGTCCAAACACCAGGAATTTACATTTTTTTTTCACTAATAAACACAATTTCCTTATGTTGTTAAAAAAAAGATCAGTGACCAAAATAATATTGTACTACTGTTCTGAGTTCTTCTCTGTTCTCTTATCAAAGTCACTGATTTATCAAACACTTCCTTCCATGTCATATCGTAAATAGGAACACTAAAACTAGGAGATTGATTTTTATGAATTTTATGTCAAATAAAAATGCCAATTTTTTGGAAGTGTTATCAGGTGAATATTTCCATCTCTCTTTCATTAGCGTGATCGCCCTATATTGTGGTTTGTTTGGCTATTGGAGGAGTAAAGAAAATTTTAATTTATATAAAAATCTCTCCTTTCTCAAGAATATGTGTTAAAGCAAGATTAATTTTTATTGTATTTTCTTTCCCTTAGAAAGAAAGAGTTTACCTGTGTTAGTCATAACCACAAACTAATGCCCTCGCTTTTGGCGGATTATTTTTTATGCCCTAGATTTAGTGTTTTTCTTTCAAAATTCGGGTGGCCGCTCAGATCTGACACTTGGTTGATTCCGCTGATATTAATAATAAAAATTAAAATAAACAATCTCAAAGATCAAATTAAATAGGAAAAAAAATGTAAAAATAAAGATATTAAGACTCCTGCCAAAAGATCCGCTACTAAATAGAGAACTTATTGAGTTTATATACGATTGATATTCACTTGGTTTAAATAAATTTTATCGGATTGGTTCTCAGCTCTTTGACTTAAAAATCAATTTGAGGAGGCTAACACCTCTACTAAGATTCTCGACTAAGAGGTGGAATTTAAACAATTTTATATATCAATTTATAATTAATAAAATTTTCGTTTATATAACCCCAGTCTTGTGATTGGCATTGTCAAGAGCAGGGATCCTTAAATAGGGCATTGGGAGCAGTTGGGGATGATAGGAAAAGTGATTGTTATTAATAATGATTAAGATGAATTTTGGAATACCCGGCATTTTTACCACCAAATAAAAAAGATGTTATTAAAATATATATCTTTTTAAGGTTGCGAATGTTCATTAATAATAATATAGGGGTTATATATGATTGGGGAACCGCCTTACAAAAGAATTATGTTTTTTATTGGAACTCATGTTTGGTTCCTTAATCGATTAAAATTTGTTTAAACAATTTAAATGGTTATCGTCTAAACAAGAAGCTCGTGGCTCGCATACTGTTTTAATGTTGCTCGCGATTCGCATTCATCATGATTATTAAAATAATATTTATAGATAGGGCACTGCTATTTTCACAGCTGCCATCTATCAAATAATTACCGATAGACGAGAGTACATCAAGCCGAAGGCATGCAATGCCAGTCTTCACATTGATTATAAATAAGTTTTCTTTCTCCTGTATTGTTGCTAATTTAAAAAAAAGGTGGTAGTGTGTGACTCGCCTAAAATTTTTAAATTCGTAATTTGCTCGCGATAGACTAAAGTTTAGACACTATTAATCTAATCTAAATTATATACACAATTAATATGAAGTTTGTTCCAAGAGCAATTTAAACTCAGACGTATATGCAGAGCATTATTGATGGTCAAATAAACATACGAGTACTTCGCATTCGTCTAATTGTTTCAAAAGGTCAGAAATCGTTTCTACAATAAATTTATAATGTTTAAATGGTCTTTGCTGCTAAATGACAAAAGAAAAATATTTATATTATCAATTCGGAAATAGGAACTACGACGTTCAATGCGTGAGGCAGCAAGCATCGAATTACCCCTATTTCTTTAGCGGTAAGTATGTAGTGTAATATAGTAATATGGAGGGACATAACTAAGAAGGGTGTAGGGCGAAGCTTCAGAAAACTTTGTTCTTAACAAAAGGTAAGAGAAGCAATAATTACCTATTGAAGGAGGGCTGAAACGAGAGACTCTTAGTCATTAAAAAAATGAAAAAAATTTACAATTTTGGGTGAAATAGTTTTCTTGTCAGAGTAATAGGATATGATCCTTTATATTTAAGAAATGTAATCTCATTCAAATTTCTATATTTACGTTTTAAATATTTTCCGTGAATCGCAATTTTTTTTTTAATAGAAAAATGCCGCCTTGAGAGGTGAATGGGTTCAAGTTCACTGATATCTACGGTCTAAATGAAAAAGCGTAATTATTTTTTTAATTTATTTTTTATTTAAAATAAGGACCGCTTTAGAGAGGGGAAGGGGCAAGGTCGGAGGTGGTTGGACAAAAAGATATGGGTGGCTGGTTATAACATGGGTGCCCACCATGTGCAGGAAAGCACAAAATACAGAATAGATTTTTAATGAGTTAAGAAAATAGAGTTCGAACAAAGCAATTTATTTCAGGAACACAAGACGTTTCTTAGCAAATATACCGAGAGTTATGGAAAATAATTATTAATTTTAATTCAGGATATTAATTTTAATAAAACCTGTAGGTTGAAGTCTCACTTCACCTCCCAAAGGTCACTGGTCCCCTTCCTGTCCTGAGCGACTAAAATTTATTAAAATTTTATTGGCTACCTATTAATTTAAATAAATAAGGACGGAGTCTAAAAATCTTAAGATGATAAAAAGACTTTAAAAAAATTACTCCCTTCCTAACTGAAATGCTTATTTTTAAAAATTTTGAATTCTTTGATATACTGAGAATTAAACTTAACCTCAACTTAGGATTTTCCATTAGAGTATTATTGTCTAATCTCATGTTTTGAGTAGATATTTTAAATTTAAAATTTATATTATTTTATATTGATTTTCTATGCTTCCCAATTAAAAAAGTTTTAAAAGATAATTTTTTTTAAAAATTTATTTATAGTCTTTTCGGCCACGATGGCCATTAAACTTTACAAATATACACAAATATGATATGAAATATTTAATTATCGGAGGCTATCGGCTGTCGATTGACTTCCTCGGGGCCACTGATCCGAGGTTGAGCGCTAATTTGTCTGCTTGACTTCTCTTGGAGACTGTTCTTCTTCTCTTAGGTCAGGGCTGTCGGCTAAAAGATAATTTAAATTTTTTTTAATAATAGGTTTGTTTTGAAAAAGGGGGTATTTTTCAAAACAATGTCCCAAAAAATTTTTTCTATTTGGAATAAAATCCAAAAATATATCAAGTAAATTTTATTTTTAGTCTTAACAAAATTTATAATTTTATATTGTGGCCAAAGATATAAAATCATTTTATAACTAGTGCTAATTTCTTGACCTGTGTAAATTTCTTATCTGTGATCAATCATTAGATTAAATTACTATCAATTAAATAAAATGGGAACTTAAAAAATCAAATTAGTATTTCAGGGTTTTGAATTCTGCCAACGCGCCGAAACTAGTGACATCTCCTAGGATTAAATTTAACCACATCTGGATGTATTACTACAACTGTAGTTTTGAGCAGATGTTTAAAATTCAAATTTATATATAAATATATATATATATATATATATATTATTTCAAATTTATATATAAATTAGCTATTTTTTAAATTAAATAAAATTTTTAAGAAATAAATGAGATAATTTTATTTAATTAATAATAAAATTCCAAAATATATCAAGACATTTGTATTTATTTTAGTATTAACACTAAAAGTATGCCTTTTAAAGTACAATTAATAAATTAAATAAATTAATATATAGTTTAAGATAAACAAGGACGAGTAGATTGTTTGGTCATTCTTGTCAAAAATTATCATTAGCTTGTTGATGGGAATGTTGTTTACACAGATGGTTATTATTGCCCTGTCACTTGGTGCAGAGCTAGAGGTCTGGAGTTCAGTTCTGACCTTCGAAGGGTGAACACCTTTTTGAAGCAGGTAATTTACCCAACTTTCCAGTGCGCATATCAAGCAACCAACGGTCATTACCCGCTTACAAAATTCTCAAAACAACCTGAAAGCAAGTGAAAGACCCAGCCTACCTATATAAGGCACTAAAGTGTTTGTCCCACTCGTGGACGAAAATAATGACCCTTATTCATTAGTGATAAATCCAGGCCATATCACTAAACTATTCAACTCGCGAATTCCTACAAAATCGCTAAGAGGAAAAATTTCTAAAAGCTATTTCAAAAAAAATAGCAATCAGAATCCGAAAATGACTCCGACACCAATTCGGAAGGAAAAACCCTAAGAAACAAAAAACGAAAACGAAGCTCTAACTAGGGAGAATAAGGCCCTCAAAAAATTATTCAAAAACTTGAGGCGCAAATTGCTTCACTCATAGCACTTTCTAACAGATTTGCACCCCTGCAAACTACCGATGCAGTCGATCAAACAATGATGGACCAAGATGACGACCAAGATTCACTCAAGTGAAAAGAAAGAAGAGGACCGTAGCAAGATCTCCAATACCTCCATCAACCGATCAGCCCCCACCACTAATCAAAAAGCATCCACCTTCGGAGCTCCTGCTGCCGACAAGGACGCCCTCAAATCAACAGAGAAAGCCGCCAGTCAATCCACCAACAAACCCTTCAATACAAAATAAAGATACCAAAGGTAAGACGCCTCCAATAAAGATCTTATACTCTGATATAAAAAAATCAACGAAAACAGGACTTAAAAATTAGCAATTATAAATACAAATATATTGACAAATCAAAATATGCACTATATTTAAGCAATAGTCAGGACCATAAAAATTTCCTAATTAAACTAAAAAAGGAAAAAACAGCCCATTACAGCTACACCCTGAAAGAGGAGGGACTACAATCTTTCCTGCTGAAAGGCCTCGCACCACTATATGATAACGACCAGGTTAAAGACATGCTCAACCAACTACATCTCGAAAATGTAGATGTAGTTAAAGTAACTAGATTCTCCACCAGACATGCCAGGACCCAAAACAAATTGCTACCCCACTGGATTATACAAGTATCCGCACAGAGCAAGGCACAGAACCTATTAAGTGTTAAAAGCTCCAAATCATAAAATTCGAAAAATTAAATAAAGATACAAGGCACTAATCTAACACAGTGCAAAAGATGCCAGCGGCTGGGACATACACAGGAAACTGTGAAATGCCCTACCGCTGCATTAAATGCAGCCAACCACACGAGGCGGGGCAATGCAGCCCAGAAAAGGACATGTAAGTGAGCAAAAATGTATTAATATACTGCGTGCTCTGCAAAGAACACGGACACCCAGCCTCCTACTAGGGGATGTCCAAAAATCAATGAAAAAAAAATAATTAACCAAACACAAAAAGAAAAAAAAACTGCCCAAATCAATAGGTACGTTTCTCCTGAATTGAGTTGAATTGAGCCAACTCACTCAGGGGAAACAACAACAAGCCCCAACCAACCATTGCCACAACACCAGAGGGGGATAACTTTTTGGGAATGTTGAGCCAATTCCTAACAAAAATGGAAACTCAACTAAACAAATTGGCATCAGCAATACAATCCATTGCTGAAAATATTGCATCTCTCTCCAATCAATTAACAAACACGGAGAATAGACACTAAAGAATCACCTACCGAGTCGCCGGCAAAATTAAAAATTATAGAAATCAATGTGAACTCGCTAATCGCGAACGAGAGGAGAGCTAACCTGCTACAACTCCTCCAGGAGAGAAACCCGGATATAGTGCTCATTTGAGACAAAACTAAATCACTTTCTCAAATTACGATCTAATTAGAACGGACAGACCAAAAAGGGTGAGGAACGGCCATTCTAATAAAAAAATGGAATAAAATACAAAAGAATAACTAACAGGGAAGGGACAGAGACAATAAAAATGACAATATAAAATTTTAAATTTGGGGGGAAAAGAAACCTTTACACAATATCGGCCTACGCACCAGGTAAGAATTACAAAGAATTCATCAAGGAATTAGAGGAACTATTTGACACATCTTACAATAGGCAACACAACAAAAGAAAACAAAATTCAAGCAATCCCATACGACTCACATCACAATGGACTCCTGGCAGAGGTCATTTTAGACCCAAACCGATCCATTGAAATAGACAGGTACTTAGAAGAGAACCCTTTAAACTATAAAATGACAGACTGGAGAAAATTTAAAAAATATCTAAACAAAATAGATAATTTAAATATTTCCTAACACAATAACTTAAACGAAGACATTGAAAAATATTTGAATGACCTTCAGGGCAATATAAGAGAGGCACTGAACAAAATGATTCCTAGAATAAAACAAAACAATTCTATGGAAGTATATAGTAATGCAAAAATTAAACAGCTACAAAATTACAAAAGCTACCTCTTAACTCAATTAAATAAAAACTATAGAAAATTCTATGACCCGCAAAACGTGGAATATATTTTCTACAAAAATCTAATCAAACAAACAAGGCATCAATTAAAAATAGAATTCAAGGATTCAATTAATAAATACTGGCAAACAAAATTAGAAAATATTCAACATAAGGACACAGAAAATATGTTCCTTCAAATTAATAAAATTTTTAGAAAAAAAAATTCATGTTTATTGCCTGCCTTAATAAAAATACCAAGCGACAAAGAATATCTATTTAAAAAAACCAAAATAGACCCAACCAAGTTAGACAAAGACAAAGACCAAAACTTTCAAATCAAAATTGAAAAAGACAAATTGAATATTTTCGCGGAAACCCATACGCAAAACAGAGACATGGGAAAGACTCAACTCACTAGGATAATCGAAAAGGAATGTGTAAATCTAAAAAACGAAATATCTCAAGACAAAACCACAAGCAACACACTTTGTGAGTTTACAGAGAACAATCCCGCACTTGAACCAACAACAGACGTCAAAAATTTCTTCACTGACTACAGAGAGTCAAAAAAATTTTCAGAAAAATAAATAATAAAAAATCATTCAGCCATGATGAAATACCAAATATTGTATTAAAGCATCTCAAAAATACATCCAATACTACACAATCCTTTTCAACAATCTATTGAACAACAGGCACTTTCCAACGGTTTGGAAGAAAGCTAAAATTATTCCAATCTCAAAAAAAAAAAAACAAAGATTCTTCACTCCCGATGAATTTAAGACCGATCTCGCTCCTCTCCGAACATAAGTAAAGTGTTCGAAGTGGTTATAAATATAAACCTGACCAGGGACTGCGAGGAACAAAATATAATACCTCAACAACAATTCGGATTCAGGTTCAGGTATTCGATAACCCATGCACTAACGAAATTTACATCCGACGTCAGTTGGGCGCTAAATTCGGGGAAAGCGGTCGGCGCCTGCCTGGTAGACATAGAGAAGGCCTTCGATACCACATGGCAAGATGGTCTCGTGTTCAAACTGGTCAGGAAAGGTTTCGACTGCAACCTGATCAAGTTGATATACGAGATGATCAAAGGAAGGTCTTTTTTGACGCCAGCGGACGCTCTCGTTCGAGCGAGTTCACGATGGAAGAGGGACTTCAGCAGGGAACAATAAACTCTCCCCTCTTTTTCAATATATATATTAGCGACCTGCTACTCTCATTTGACATCAATAAAGATCCAAAGAAAAGCGCTCTCGCATTTGCCGATGACCTCATCATCTACACCGCCGGGAAAAATGCACACTTATACAAAAAAATATACAAAATTTATTCGCAAAAATTTTCGTTTTTTACAATACATGGAAATTAAAAATAAATTTCGATAAGTGTGAAACCATCCTCTTTCGACCCACTTTAAAGGAAGCAAATCACAATATTAGGAAAAACTATAAAAAATTCAAAATTCTAATTGAAGACAAAATTATTCCGCACAAAAGCAACGTCAAATATCTAGGCTTAAATTTCAACGAGAAATTACCTTTTAACACACACGTAGAGATACAAAGACAAAAGGCTAGAGCGGCTTTCATGGCCAACAAAAGACTATTTTACAACAAATCCAAAGGTAAAGTTACTTTGCTACCAGCTAATTGTTAGGCCGGTGATAACATATGGATGTAGCATCTGGTACAACCAAAGCGCGAGTATAATGGAGAGCCTTAGGTCCTTAGAACGAATTTGTCTCAGAGCATGTTTGGGAGAAACATTTCGCTCAGCAGAGTCCGGATATGTCCATTATATCAACAACAAAAAAATTTACCGATTGGTAAACATAAATAGAATAGATTGCTTCATGATCAGACTAATAAGTGAGAATTATCTGCGTCGCTCAACACAAGAAATTAACGAATTATATTTCGAAAATACTCTAAATTTCGGACATATTCCCCTAGAAGCATTTCTATTCCTGGACCACAGAGACGACGAAGGTATACCAATTTTATACCATAAAAAAAAAAAAAAATTAATTACAAACCACACCTGAAGGATTCCGACCCGGAGGTTCAACACGAGCATTTCAGAAAAAGATAACAAAGAGTTGATAAAAAAAAAGAAACATTACTTTTGGAAAGAAGAGTAGCAGATCACTCACACCTATTAACTAGGTACAAATATATTTAAAAAAAAATAAAAATTGTAGGCGTCTTAAATCAATTTAAGTGATAGGACACAAAAAGTGTAGATGTAAGTTTTAGATTTAAAAGATTTTTGATTAGATATAAGTTTATTCAAATTACAGCTAGGTTTTTCCTAGCTGAAAGACAAGAACAAAAAAAAAAAAAAAATCAAAAGAAATTTTTAAAAATAACATTGGACAAATAAATATTATATATAAAAGGTCAAGAGTTTTGAGAGCCCTCCATGGGACAAAAATCAAATTATGTAAAAAAAAAATTAACAAAACAATTGTTTATTATTGTAAAAAAATTTGTAAAAATTAAAAAGGCTAAAATAAACAGCTTTTAAAAAAAAAAAAAAAAAAAAGAGGTAGAGGTCTCGTTTCACATATCAGAAGTTCGCTTCCCCTTCTGAGCGGCAAAAATATATTTATTTTTTATTGGCTATTAGTGATTACCATGTAATCAGAATTCCAAAAAAATATCCTAATGACCAAATCGTTTTTATTGAGGAGTATGAAAAAATATCTTACTCCGGATTAAGACCATAATCGCCACTACTCCCAAGTCCTGATTATTTCTTAATAAAACGTTAATCGCTTGGATTTGATTAACCAAATAAAAAAATAAAAAAAAAAAAACAGGAAAAAATTAATTCAATATTTTTTTTTTTTTTTTTTTAGATTTCATCATGATATCGGAATTTATATACGATAGCTTTGAAGAATCGGAAACAGAGATTGATACAAAAATTGAATCCGATATAACTTTAAGTCATGAAGAGTTTACAAGAATTCTTAAATTGATTGAAGAAATGAAGAGTATAATATATACAGAAAGAGAAAATAATCGTTGTAGTTGGAGAAAAGATATTAGTTGGAATGATAGTGATCAAGATACTAATTTGGGGGAAATTGATGAAGATTTTACTGGGAGAAATGAAGACAATGAAATAAAAGATGAAACTGCTATTGAATTTGTGAATTCGTTTTCTTTAATGCTAACGAATTTGAAATTAGTATTAGCCATTATTGTTATTTGGATTTATTTTCTATCGTATTAATTGTTTTTTTATTTTTTTGTATATTAACTAAAGTTTGAAAATAAATATGTTTTTTTATTAAAATGACTTATAAAAAATAAATAAATAATATATTCTTGTATATTATTTGTTTGGTATTGGCAAGTGAAGGCATCTTACCCCCCCCCCCCACTCCTTAGACCTTTGCCCACTCCTAAAAAAACCCGTTAAGGGCTTATAAAATAGGGAGTCAACATCGTCTGAGGATGAGAGAAAAAAACCTCCTTTAAAGTAAACTCATACCTTTAGTGTGTGACCCAAAACCTCCATTCGATTAACCAAGAATCGGCAAATCAGCGTCCTAGAGAAATACAGTCCACTATAGAACGAAGAAGAAGAAACACGAATAAACATCGTGTGGGCGACATAATTACTCAGAGATACCCTTTGTCATCAGCACATGGTAAGTGTCTTAATTATTGTACATTTTCAATGTTTCAGCTACTTTTAAATAATTTGTTTCCGTTCTTAAATTTTTTTCACACAGCTTTCTGGTTCTAGCGACGTCGATAAAATAAATAAACCATCTTCAGAGCTTTATTTATAATGTTTTTTGATTTTTTTCCTTTCTTTCTTTTAACACAAAGAGGTCCCAGAGAATACCCTCCCCGTTCCCCAGATCTGACGTCACTGGAAGAATTAAACACCAAATGAAATGTTGAATCAATAGTCAACCGTTATCAGAATTGTAATAATTTTGAACATCTGCAGTAGGAGGAAAAGTTACATATTTTATGTAGATTCTTTTACAATTTAAATGTGAATAAAAACTGAAGTTATAATCATTCAAACTGTGTATACATTTTTTTTTAAAGACACCCTGTATATTATTTCTGTTATCAGTCAGCTGGAAACATAGATGTGTGAAAGTTTTATTCTAAAAATTCTCATAACATGAATAACAATTAAAATAGATCATTTCTTTATTATTATATAACAAAATCTGATGTGAGCACATCAAATGATTAGGCAAGTGAAAGTGAAACGTGATGTGGAGTCACACCAGATTTTTCTTTTTCTTTATGGTATTCTATCAATCAATTCCAGGAAGGTAAATCGTGCTACGACCAATTTTTTTTTTTTTTTTTTTTTTTTCAAGAAAAATATTTATTTATTTATTTTTTTTTTATTTAGCCATTGGCCTTTGTTTTGGCCATAGGTGTATAAAC
>JAAAKE020003886.1:0-11210 GCA_010014785.2 Anisolabis maritima
TGGCCACCGAGAAACACGAGTGTTGAACGTTAGCCAGAAGCCATCGATACGAAATTTTCTATATTATCAAGTATATAGTCAAAATGGCCTCTGATGCTAAATATAACTTTAAATGAATTTTAAAAAAACAGCCATATTATTTTTTAGTAAGCTTTGTTTTATTTATAGTCAGATGAAGGAATATTCTTTTACTCCAAGCTGAAGACTCACAGTCTTATTTTGGTTTTTTTATTTGCCCCTCAATACTCTGATACAGAGCTAGAGAGAAGTTGGGTTACATCCTAATTTTTTTTTTTAAAGCTATTTCAAAATGTTTTAATTTTTTCAAAGCTTCCTTTGGATTGGCCTTATCTGCACTCAAGATACTCTTCTTAAGTACTCAGTGGCGTATTCAGGAGATATATCAAAATTTTAATAAAAACAAAAAAAAATTCTAAAAATATAATAAGAGCCACTTAGCAAAAAAAGAAAATCCCACTCTAAAGAGCCCCAAAACTTGGACATCCTCTCTTTCCTCAAAGGATAATCCTGGCTTTGCCACCTCATGTAATTATATACCGTTTCATCTTTTTCTCATATGGAATTTTTTAAGAAAGTATCTACAATCTTTTTCCTTTTTTCCTCGCCTGTTGATAGTATTAATATTATTATTTACAAGTGTACTAATTAATAACTTATTATGCGATTAAAAATAAATTCAACCTACTAATTTAATTTTAAAGTTAATTATATAAATTGATGTTTTTTTTATATCTTTTGGTGATTCAGTAGTTAGCTTTCCCCCACTCCCCAGCACCCGTCCTTCAAAAGAAGATCCTTCTAAATGTTAAAATGATGCCACTAAGTCTAGACCAAAAACAATACACTATGTATAAATAATGTATCATTTTTTTATTAAATCCTTTTATGTATAAAAAAAAAAAGTTCGTGTGATGACGACATTATAATAATTTTGATTAGATATTTTTGAGTGATTAAATTAATCCGATGATGGACGGACATTTTACAAAGTATCCATTAACGAAATGAGTCATTGAACGTGGAGTTGATGAATTGCGATTGGCAAAGTACTTTTAACGAAAAACGCGTGTTGTTTTGTTTCTTGCGCTCCGGCAGTCAGCAGGCAGGGTGGATAGCTGAGAGGGAGCGGGCGTGAGAGTGAGAGAGAGGAAGGACGTCTGCCGGGAATGAACGAGTGCGAGTGGGATGGAATGAGGGAGTGCACGCCAGAGAGCAAGAGAGCACGTAGCGCGCTCAGGTTGAAGGCGCGAGGAGTGAAAGAGAGAGAGAATTAGTGAGTGAATGAGAAAGAGAGAGAGGGAGATCAAGAGGCGTTGAGCCGCCCGGCCTTATAATCAACCTTGCAACCGACGCACTCACACGCACACGCACCACGGCACAGGGCGCTCTACAGACACGCTCGCACGAAATCAACCGAGAAATTCTTTATGTTTGATTTTTTTCATTTCAAAAGTCGATTCACTTCAGTTCTGTTTAAGATAGCTAGCTAGGGTTAGTAAATAGTAATTTTTTTTACTTATTTATATTTTTTCAATTTTATGTAATTATTTATTGAATTTTAATGTTATAATCAATGGTTTGCAAGACTTGAAATCGTTTTTAAAATTTTCAAATTCTTTATTATCATTTTGACTGGAAACTATTCCCATATCACTTGAAGACAGTAGCGGGCCCAGAAAAATAAAATTTTTTTATAGCTTAATCTCTTCTTGCGCTTCTTAATAGAAATTCCATTTCAACTTAGACATTTTCGAATTTTTAAAAATTATTTTTTGGCTTTGGCCCCCCTCCTCTGAGACGTTACTGCCAGTGTATATTTCAAAAATAAATAAATCAATTAATCTGTGACTATCTAACCATATTTATTTGATTTATTTATTTATTCGACTTGCACCCACCCCTTCTTCTTTCGGGTTAGGTCAGGGTTCGAATTACAAATTTTACATAGTGATACAATTAATGATAATCAATAATTAACAGTACAATTTTACATTTTTTCAGTTTTATTGTCAATTAATTTTTCCCACTCCTACTATATATTATTTATAAGCTCCAATTGGCATTCACCAGATAGGGATTTGAAAGGGGCCCCCCCTCCCCCTTTAGTTTTTCTCAAACAGTTAGCAAAATTTGTTGGAATATGTTGAATCTCTTTAAAAAAATGAAAATTTTGTTGCCTCCCCCCTCCTAAAAAGTAGCTCTTACGCAGTAGCATACGCATACGCTACGTGCAAAGATTTCCCAACAAAACTCCCACGAGCCGAGCCGGCAGGCTTAAAGTTTTAAATATAATATCATCACATATAATCACTCACTAGGAGAGTGAGGGCTTAATTCCTATTATGCATTAATTTGGTTGGAAGGTAGGCACCCCAAATGACAAACTTACTAATGGATTTTTCAATTAATTGTTCAAAGGCTTCTCTAAATCGGACCACGCAGGCGCTCTAGTTAAATCTTCCTAGATATTAACACTTTAGGATGCCTAATCCTCTTTGGAGCACTTTGGAGAAATCCATTAGAGTTTGTCATTTGGGTTGCCTACCTAAACCTAAACATGAAACTGTTGTTTAAGATACTAAACCAAAGACCATGGGCATAGATTGTACAAATGAAAAATACATTTTATTTAATTAAAAATCTTATTCATACCATATCATCTCAAAATGCCTGTTAATTTGATTTATAGTAAACATAAATGAAAAAAAAAAAAAAAAAACGGGATTGAAATCACGCTTGAATGAAATATAATTGATATAATTGATTTGTATTTATTTACATTAACATTCCAGACGTTGCGTGGGAAAAAGTAGACAAGTCATAAAAAAGAAAAAGACGGAGTATATAAATACACAATAATTCGATTCGATATCCTTAACAACACAATGATAAAATTCTAAGCTAGAGGAACAAATTATAAAGGAATTTGGGCCCTGAGAGGGATATATCATTCATTTTCTTTATTTTTGTCAGACGTTTAAACAATATGTTTAGTTAGAAGAATAACTTGCTTAGGATTTTACTGGGGATGTCTACCATCATTGATGATATTGCTGGTAGAGCTATTTACTTTATAAAAATTCTTTAATTTTTTTTTCTCATAAATCGTGCCCTCCTCACGACACTTGAATGTTATAAAATACAGATGGCAATTAAAATGTGTGTCTTTGTGATGACGTCCGAATATTCCAGGAGGATACGGGAGTAGTGTCAAGATGTGAAGTGATAAATAAAAAAATTCTTAACGCAAGGCCTGATGATGCTTTAAAGCGAAATTGACCGCCTCTAAGAATTTTTTCCTTTAGATATGGAAGCATAAAGTCCTATGATGTCCAGTCACATGCACCCGGAAGAGGAGGAAAAGAGAGTGAGGACTTTAAAAACTTTTATTAGCACTTGATGCCTTGACACTACTCCCTTACCCTCAGAGATTTATAACATTCAAATAACCTGAGGAAGGCCACGATCGTCAATTGAAAAAAAAAAATTATTTTAATGAATTTGTTTCTAGCCTCTGGTCCTACCAGATACTTTTTTTTGCATTAAACTGCTTCCAAAATTTTGATCACAGAAATGTTGAGTATTACCCAATTCGAGGAGGCTGGAAGCTCTCGTTCCTGAGGAAGCGTTCTTATGGTTTTGGTTGAAGCTCTACTTGTTGGTAACATATGAAATAATTTTCAGTTCTAGAATTGATGATGGCTAATAAAGCTATCTCATAATAACCTAACTTTTATACTAATCAAATTCAAGCATAAGTCACACTCATTATTTATTAAAGAATTGCGTGCCAAAAATATCATAGTAAATTTCCTTTCTTTTGATAACCGAGAGACAATGTAACCATTGCGTGACTTTATCATACATTCTCAGCAACAACTTTTTTAAACTTTTAATTTATTTAAACAAACTGATATTTTAAGTTAAATATTATTATTACTTTTATTTCATTAATTATTTATTTTTCGAGTAAAAAAGAATAATTATTAAATATGTAGAAAATTTTTTTTTCATTTTAGAGATCCTAAAAAATGTTTGCTCTTCTAAAATCATTGAGAAAGAAAAGTTTACTTATATTACATCATTCACGATTTTGATTGAATTTGGTTTATTATTATATTAACAAAAAATATTTTAGATTTCATTTTATTTCGAAAAACTAAGGAAAATTTCTTTAATGAAAATAATCGTAATTTTTTTTTAAAAAGAGACATATAGAATTTAAACAATTTATGATTTGATTATTTCTGATACATATCATCCAGGTATATTTATCTAAATCAATTTGTATTCACTTTATTTAAATAAATTTCACCTGACGAACCCAAATCCCTTTATTTTTTTAAGGTTTTCAATATTGACAATGTCAATACCTCTAACCTCTCTGCCTCGGGGTGGGAGCCAAAAAAAAGTAATTTGATTGAAGGCTGTTAAGAAATTATTAACATAGGGCTTTCAATATTTTTCTTTTATTTTATTCGATGTTTTCCCGCTATATACGTTTTTTCAAGCTAGTTTAGGTAGTTGGCGCGGTCAAGGTTATTTTGAAGAATTATATTCCTCTTAGCAAAGATAATTTATTGTGGTGACAAAGTAGGTACGCATCATCATCGATGTATTGTATGAAGCGCAACTACATTGTAAACCAAATTTGAATAACAACAAATTTATCTCCGCTACGACGAATATAAACCTAAACTGAAGAAGAATATTTTGCTCCGTTTTAATGTAAATATTTCAATGTCAGTCAAGGATGGCATCGAAATATTTACCTAGTATTTTGTAAAATATTATTTTATTAACTGAAATACGTAGAATCGTAATAATTTAATTTAATGAAAAGTTTTTCATTAATAATTATAATTTAAGAAAAACTGAAATATGAATTTATTAAAATTACACTTGCAGTTTAGTGATATGGACCCAAAGTTTTTTTTTTTTTTTTTATTAATCCTGGCTGTTGACCCAAAGTTGATTTGATTATATACTTATCCCACATACTCACCATTAACTTCAGAGCTAAAATAATCAAATGTTCGAGAAACCATAATTCGTGCTCATATATTAAATCATATTAAATTATTTTTTGTTATAATTAGAGACGGCCGTTCTCGGAATTCTAGAAATCTTCCCCCACTCTAAAACTGGGAAGCCCAAAAGATTGTTCTACTCCTGTCAACAAGTTTCCTCCGCTTTTTGTCTATAAGAGATGGGAGAAGTACCTTTCTCTTCCTCTTTACCTCGCTGGAATTCTAAGAACGGCCCAACTATAATAACTTTCTTGGATAAAAATATTTAAAATTAAAATCTTAAAATAAAATTATAAAAAAAAAACGTATTCATCCTAAACCTCACTCAGAGAAAAGGTCGAGATAAGGTGATTATTAAAATAAACCCTCTTAAAAGTTTATTCTAAGGATAAATTCCAAAAATTCTTTAATTTGAATAACTCTCATGAACAATAATTTTTTAAATAGATATAATTGAATGATTTTATAATAGAAAATTTCTAATACATTTGATAAGATATTAAAGAAAATAAATAAATGTTTACTGTTATTTCGGATGCCCCTATAGATAAAAGGAAGCGACCAGCCAAAGAGGCACGGATGATTCTTTTTTTATCTTCATCATTGACTGGAAAACCGGCCGACAAACAGCCTAATTCAAAAGGAAGGGTCTCTCTCTATCTGTCGATATAGATTTCGATACTTTCAAAACGAAAGAAAGAAATCCCCCCTCGATGATGATAACCCACTTAAGCATTTCCTCTGATTTATTCCGAATAATATTAAATACCGTTATTATACTTTTGAAATTTTTGCATTTAATTAATTTTCTCTCATCATTATAAAAATTAAAATTTATTTCTTTTATGTATTAAAAAAAAGAAAAAAAAAATTATATATTATTATTTGATGTTCTCGGTCGATTCATTTTTTTATGAAAATAGAAATAAAACAGTTACGGCGCTGTTTTAAAATTTTTAATTCCAACGCCTGTTTAATGACCCTCTCCGTCTCAGATGCTGATAAATTTCATTTTATTTTTCGAGCTGCTTAATAAGATTAATCTTTGTTTAAGGAGGATTATTCTCGGAGCTGATTATCTTAGAGATTTAATTAATATTTGACTGTGTAACTAATCATTAACTAAGGAAAGAGGGAGAAAAATTTTCATGGAGAATCTAAATTATAAATAAATATTATAAAAAATACAAATCGAATCAATTCTTTCATTTTCTAAATGTATTAATTTTATTTCTAATACTATCATCATGTCTAGCCTTAAATCATGAAGGGGTATATATATATATATAGACATATATATATTTATTTATTTATATATATATTTGTTGATGCTACAAGACAAGACCTTCAGGAGTTCTCTATTAATCCTAATTTGCTAATATGGGGCCGCAAGAATAGTTTAAAGTCTAAATGGCCTCAGCAGTGGAAAAAAGACTAAATTTGAAAAAAATACATGGGGGTGGGTACTCCCTTTATCCCCCCTGGTTTATGCCTCTGAACACCCCTTCCGAAAGCATAATAAATTTTTTTTATTTATTTACTTTTTTTTTTACTCTTACTTTCCCGCTACTATAATAGTAAGAGGAAAGTATTATGATCATGAAAAATTACCCTTTCAATTTTTAAAAATATCTTTATGTTTCAAAAAGAAAACCCCAAAAATGCGTTACAAAAATCTTAATAATCATCATCATATATCTGCGTATGTATATACATGTGTGATTTTTTGTAGTTTTTATTTTGGCTTATATCTCTGGAATCATTTAACGGAAAAGGATGAAATTTAATAACTTTCTAGCCTTAGGGCTGCCTAAGAAGATAATAAAATTTGAAACGAATTGGCTTACAGAGAGCGGTAATAAAGGCCCCCCATTTTTATTACGCACCACGATTTACTCAGCATCCGCTGGGCTAAAGCTTTTGAAATTCAGTGATATTAATTAAGACGTTTGTCTTCAGCCCTGGACAATATCATAACAATCCGTTGAATGAGAGCCGATTTATTCTAAAGAAAAAAAAAAAAAAAAAAAAAATTGGGTCAAAGATAGTACCATACGCACGTCATCATAGAAAGAAAACTAAAATTTTATGACTTTTTATTTCTTTATTTAAATTCATTTAATTCCCAACCCTTAATTCAGAGATAAATATTTTGCTTCTTGATCCAAAGGTCAGGGGTTTGATTTCCCATATTTTATTTAAATAAATTTGGCTACTATTTAGTTCGAATAAATGTGGACGGTATCTAAATGGCCTCAGATTCGAAAAAAATTCAATTAATGAAAAGATATTTATTTATCCAAATCACATAATCTAAAAATTACAATAAAAATCAACATGGCATGGGGCTTTACGCGTAGGGTTCCATCTCCATCTCATATGCTCAGACCATAGGGTGCGGGAAAGTGTTGCAACTTTTTTACTTATTATTCTCTATCCAGTAAATTATTGTTTTTGAAATTTTTCTTTCACTATTCTAAGTACGGTAGAAAGAGAATTTGACTTTTAAACTCTCCGATCGATTATCATAAAATATTCTCTTTCTTATCCAGGTGAAATTAAACTATTTCTTGGCTGAAAAATTTGAACTGATCGAACCCATAAAGGTCAAATAAAATAGATTTCGTCTCAAATGGCCGAATAATCTTTAAATAGTTAAATTTTGTAAATCTGTAAATTTTTTACAGATATCAACAATACATCTTATATGACCTTAAACAATTAACTCTAGGCACTTTATAATGAATCCATGACTGAAGACGGGGCAATAAAGTTGACCCGAAACGTCTCTACTCATTAAGCATCCAGAGGCTTTACAATTTTGGCTGCTCCTGCCTTTCATCTTTCTGAATCTGATTCACAGCCATCTACATCGATCACAAATTATAATAGATACATATTTATATTCAAAACAAAATTTAAATAAGTCATCTCTTATTTACCATTTCAAAATTATTTTGGTTTGTTTAAATAATTATTAAATTCGATATGGATATTTATCTTCCAGTTATGTAAAAACTTTTTTTAATTCCGTGTTTTCTAACTTGCAATGCACACCCCACAAAAAAATTTCATTTATCTTAAAACCGCTCAGGCAACCTCGTCTTTTTTCAAAAATTGAAGTTCACCGTTGCTCTCTTTATTCAAGTACGCTTATGATTCCCTAAATTGCATGAACACACAAAGGATGTCGAGTGCACAAGAATAAATATAGCACTTCGTACTGTTATTCCAAAAGATCTTTATCTGCACTTTTGGCAGTTTACTTAAAATCATCTTGTATTTATAATAAAGCCCTCGTCTCTTAAGATTTAGCTCTAGCATATTTGTGCATTTTCTATTTATTAAAAGTAATCCTAGGTAAATATTTCCAAGTTGTTTGTTTACTACTAAAAATGAAATAAATCAAATATCATTCAAATAAATTTCCAAAGGGATTTTTTTTATAGTGACCGATAAAAAAAATGTCAGTAATCAGGAAATGAAATTTATATTTTAATTTTATTGATTTTCATATAAATATTATTAGCTTATATTTATTTTACCCTGAGATTTTTATTTTTATTCGCTGATTTTTATGACCAGTAAAATGATTAGAGGAAAATTTATTACCGACATATATATATATATGTATATAAATATAAATATCGTCTGAGACATTGGCGTTTGTCCATTTAGCAATATTCGCATTTCCTTATATGCCGGTTGGCCTCTCATTTGCTGCTGCCTTTGGCATCATTAACCGGCGAATTCGACATTATAGGTCGATTTCCAAATCAATAATCAACTCGTGATTTGATTTAAGATCTCTCTCTTTTTTTCTTTCTCTCTTTGCAGTGTGAATATTTAATAAAAGCCACTGCTTTTGAAATTTCCTACCATTTAAGTCTTGTCTAATGACAGCTAATCATCAAATCATTGATTATATAGAAGGGTCATTCGTTTTTTTTTTCTTTCATTTTACTTATTCATAAAGCCATGGAACATTTATTTTAATACTAGTATGTGTAAATTACTCGATGAGGGAGAGGGGGGAGGCGGGGTTCTTTTTGTTTTCTCTTCCTAATACGGCGTTATAATTAATTTTTTAATGAATCCATTTTATTTTAAGAATATAAATTCATTTCTTTATATTTTAAGCAATTAGGAAGATGCGTAAGAACTAAGATGGTAAAGTCTTCAAAAAGTCGTCCTCCTTAAATCCTCTGTTCCCTCCATTTCCTTCGTCATCTACAGCCAGAGCAAAATGTACATGAATGCATTTTTTAGCTCTACAGGGAGCCCATTCATTGGCCTTCAGCTGGAAGTAAGCAAATGCTTTAACATCTTTGAGAAAGGGAAATTTTATTTCCACTGATTTGACCCAACTTCTTCACTTCTCTCATCCTTATTTCTTAAACTCCTCTCATAGATGCATAACAATGTTCGTATAACGACAAATTGAATATGTTTGAATTTGGGAATATTTTTCATTTAGACTCCGTCCTTATTACATTATAATTTAAATAAATTCTATTCCTTAGGACGGGAATCTATCAATGATCCTTAAATGTGAAGAGCTTCTCTCTTTATCTTTCCTCTAAAATTGACGTACGTCATGCGTAGCTAAAATAAGTTATAAAATAATTAATATTCCTTTTTTTTAGTGTAAATAAATTTTTTCCTATCACCTGTTAGTGATTATTTCGCTTAGTTTTATTGATACCTTTTTTTTTTTTTTTTGTAAAATTTATTTAACGTCTAGGCTCCTTTTTATGCGGGTTCCTATCGAGTATAGGTTACATAAAATAAATAAATATATTTGAAAAGTTGAAAGGCATTTGGCAATCAGCAATCGGTTGAAAATAAAATTGAATGAACAAATAAAAATGTTTGAATTTATTAATTCATATTAATCACCAAGCCAAGGAAGTAATATTTTTTCAAACCTGCAAGCGATAAAAGAACAAAACGAAGTATTAGTTTAATAACCACGGACAAAGGAGGGAAGAAGAACGTTATTAATTTAATCGCGTTCTTCCAAATGATAACTAATATATAGCCAACGGAAAGAAGTTGGGGTTTCTATACGTATATCTTTTGCCCTTGAGAGAGGAGGTTAATTAATCGAGTTGAGAGAGAGAGAGAGAGAGAGTCGGTCTATTTCTGACTGATTTTATAATTGACTTAAGGAGGCGGAGTCAGTTTTGGAAGTGACCCGCCTTCTTACGAGACCTAATCAAAAAAGTGCAAAGGAAGAACACTTTCAGCACTAATTTTCTACTATCTCTTTTATCTATTTTTTTTAATATAAGAAAATAGCCATAGAATTACCTGTTTTAATTATTTTCCAACTTTTTATGAAATAACATAGAGAAATATTCCGTAATCTGCGTTTTTTTTTTTTTTTGGAATTTTATCAGTGGAGAAATAAAATACAAGTAAAAAATTACCGTACCGGCATGTATTTATTATAATCATTTTAAACTTTGGAATTGGGTATTTTATATACTATCCATCATCAACAAAGGTTGCAGAAATTTGTCTAGTTGTTGGAAGATAGGCAACCTAAATGACGCCTAATAAATTTAGGTTTTATTATTATTTTGATTAATAGCTACAGAGAGAATTATACATGTCCAATTGTTAATTTCTAGGGAGATTTAACAATGGTGAATGCGTGGTCCACTCTAGAAGAGGTCTGGAGTAATTAATCAAAAATTCTATTCGTCATTTGGTAATTTTGGTTGCCTATCTTTCCGAAACCAAATATGAACTAATTTCTGCAATGGAATACTATTAAATTTATAGAATGATACACCAAGCGCTTGAAGTTCAAGTTTTAATAAGTAAGTGATTGTTTATACTGTGATTTATTTTTATAAAATTCATTATTTCGGCCTGCCCCTGCAGAGTAGAAGTCTTGCTGCACGTTCGAGGAGTCGGAGGTTCGCTTCCCGTCCTGTGCGAGAAAATTTATTTAAATTATTTTGTCTCTCAATTAATTTCAAATACGGACAGAGTCTATATGGCCTCAGATGCCGAAAAAGACTAAAAAAAATTTTTTTGGACATTCATTCATTGGCCTTCAGGTAAATTTCAGATACAACACAAAGAATTAAATATTTGATACAAATCAAAAAAGATTATATCAAAAATAGGATTAAAATTCTTTGTTTT
>JAAAKE020003897.1:0-15465 GCA_010014785.2 Anisolabis maritima
ATGTTTTCCCGGGTTGGTCCGCGTTGATTGTTGAGATTAACACGACGTTTCGGCTCTCCTTTTGGAGCCATTTTCAACCAACCCGGGAAAACATCATTCCACATACAACCAACCGCGGAAACCTTCCAGAACATATATATATATATAAAAGAACGTGTATTGTAATATACTCTATCTGCAAAATCATCGTCGATACATTGAATCTGCATATACTCTAATTAAGTGATTATTTTAAATGTAAAGTTGTTGTGTTTTAAATTTTATTGCTCATTTCAGCTCCAATGACTGATGATGGCATTATATAATTAAAGCCAAAACCTCTCATATTCTGGGAGTTTTATTTCTATAGAGGCTATCCTACTGGCTGACTTCCTCTCTTTTCACATATCTCACTATAGACACATTCCTATCCCACATAAACAACATTCACTCCCAGATCTAATTCACTATGGACTTTTCCCTCCCATTCCTAATTACAAAAATTTAAGATCAAGGCTTCTCACACGATATCTACTGGAAACCAACACACACAAACCGCTACCTAAAAACTGAGTCGCATCACCATTCAGCACATTTAAACTCAGTAATCCGCACTTTAGTCTATTTCAGTTCAAAACTGACACCCTATATGAAATTAATAAATAAATTCGAAATACTAGATAAATTCTCATACAAATCAACACAGATTATAGATTATTAAAAATAGAAATCCTTTTATAAACAATAAATAAAAGACCCCACCCAGAATAGAATAAAAAAAGTCTTATATCACTACAAGAGATACTACTTGCGAAAAATATTATGAAATCGACAACAGACTAAAACAAATAGATTGTACCTCTCAAATACAAGTACAAACTCAACATTAAGAATTAGAAAAATGTCTAAAACTACTGCAGAATGAATCCAATGTGAGAACTGAAAGCAAATCAATACTCTCTGAAAATACAAAAAAACTAATCCAAATTAAAAAACTAAAAGAAATTGTAAAAATTCTAGATTAGAACATAACATAATGTGTAAAAATGTAAAATATAATACAAAAAATGTCAAAGAAATATAATGACAACATTATACAAACTTTACTTGAACCACATACATCTATTAAACAAATAAAAACAAACTTGTCTTCTGGTAAAAAATGATAATATGTTTACTAGATACAAATAATAAGCCACAATCCAATCGCAAAGATATTATTAATATAGGAACCAAATTTAATAAAAAACTATATTCTGAAAAAGAAATAAAGATTAATATAAAAGATAGAGATTTAAACGATGATATACCTGAAATTTTAGAGGCTTAAATTGAAATATAGTACAAAAATTAAAAAAAGGCAAACACAAGTCATAGATGGGATCACAAATGAAATAATAAAATATTCAATAAATATCATTAAAAAAAACCATTAATATTTAATAATATATTAAAAACAAAAATAATTCCAATAGAATGGCAAAAATCTAATATCTTATTAATGTTTAAAAAAGGAGATCCACATGACATAAAGAACTTTAGACCTCTTATTATATCATTGAACATAGGAAAAAATTTTATTAAAGTTATCCAGAAGAGATTCGGAAAAACTAAACTTAAATCAACCTGTTGAACAGGTAGGATTCAAAACTGGATATTCCACTTGCGACCATCTCCATGTCGTCAACCAAATCATTGAAAAGGCCAGGGAATATCAGGTCGATATGTTTTTGGCCTTCATCGATTATTCCAAAGCCTTCGACACTTTGGAGCAAGAGTCCTTCATTAAAGCCTTAAATTCGCAGGGAGTTGAGGCCGGTTACATAGAAGTCATCAAAAATTTGTACAGAAACTGTCAAGCTCGAATATTTCTAGATGAACCCGGATCTTTCTTTCCAGTACGAAGAGGCGTAAGACAAGGGGATCCCCTTTCGCCAAATTACTCAACTGTGTCGTGGAAGATATGTTTCGACAATTAAACTTGTCTATATCTATGTGGTTTTCTTTGCATTCCATGTTGCTGTTGTTATATGTGCTCTGTCTCGTGATGTTGGTCTGTTATTTTCTAACATTATAGATTTTTTTCTTTACTTTGATTCGATTTTTAATATATATTGCATGATAATATTTATCTTCAAAAATTATATTAACAACACTTGATTTAGTATTTTAATTCATCTCTGTGATTATGCATTTCAGAGTGAGTGGCTTTTATTTTAAAATTAAAAAGTCTATTATAATGTCTATTATATAATCTTTCTAATCTGATTTTATGTGTATAATTGATCGCTCCAACATGATGTAAAACCCTCCATTCATCAAACATAGGCCCAATATTATTAGGTAACACTTGATATTCCCTACATTGTAGAAGAAACCATAGTCTGTTCTCCATGCTGTATCTTGTTCTGACAAATCGAAGTATCTTGTAGAAGTTGCTATGCTCCTCATTTTGATCTCGAAAGAAATTTTCTGGATGAATTTGATGTCCCTCACCTTTATGAATTGTAGTAGCCATTTTCAAACTAATAAAATTGAATTTATATCCAAGTTAAAAAACCTTAACACTAAATTTCTCTTGAAAATTCGTTAGCCTGAAAACATGTGAATTCTTTCCACTCCAATAGTGATTATTTTTTCTATTAAAAATCTTTTTATTAATTCTCAATGAATATTATTAAATTTAAAATATCACTATGTGAATAACTCTTGATTTAAAACAAAGATGTTTATTATAATGTCACTGCATGAGCAATAAATTAAAAAATCAATTGTTCCTTTTTTTGTTGTTCTTGATTATTCAATGAATTTATATAAAAAAAAATTAATAACTTGGAAAAATATTAACTTTAGGTGTAGGGAAACCTAATACAGATTAAAAGAGCTTTTATTTCAATTTTAAATATGCAATATAATATCCTAGGTGTTTTATTTTAAAAAATCTAGTGTGCTAAAAGCACATCATACATCTTTCTCTTACCTAAGATAGGGAAAGTTGAGTGACAAATTTTTTGCATCCCTAGCTAGCCTTTCTCTAAATTCATCTCTTAATAGAACAATTTAATCAATATCATAGAGTAGATTCGTAGAACATCTGTAAAGTACTAGTACTCTTTGGCCGATTTTATTCAAAAGCTTCAAGGTATAAGCGACGAGCATACCTGCTTAAATATAAAGTTCCTCCCTCGTACGTTTTTTCGTTTTTGAGAAATCTTATTCACACATAAACACAAAGTCGGACCATTTTGCGAGACCATTTTTTTTTAGACTCATGGAACCTCAAAACGTGTATTTCCGTTGAAATCTTAACATTTATTTTGCAACCGCAATACTTTCTCCCTATATTTTATAGAAGTGAGAGAAAGTAAAAATTGATTTTTTGAAGAAAAAACTGTAATTTTACCACCCTGTATATTGACATAAAATTATTTCATAATACATTTATGTAGCCCTATATTAGTACCTATTATATGTAAAATAGCATTACTTTATCATTATGTAAGCGATATTAATTTTTGCAGAGTACAAAAATCGTTAAAATTGATCAAAAAATGTAAATATTTCCAAAATTAAATGTTTTAAACATATGATATATTTAATAAGTCTTTAGATTGATTTGTAGTCAGTTGCTGCCTTCTACTTCCTTTATCAAAAAAATCTTTATTTTTAACAAGAAATCTAATTCCGTAATCAAAATTATAAATTTGTATTTGAAATAAACGAGTTGAGGTGTATCTGCGGAATAACCCGAAGTGGCATAAACTCGAGGATATTTTATTTAAATAGAATATAAAGAGTTAGGCTATAAAAAAATTGATTAAAAAATATGGTGTTACTAAATGCACATCATATAACTTTCTGTTGCCTACCGTAAGAAAAGCTGAATGATGTGCTGTCACACCAGAATTTTTTGTATTGGGCCCCATTCAGTGTACAGGCAGAATTTATTTTAGTTAATAAATTTCATATGATTCGCACATTGTTTTCCGAAAGATGATAATGACCAGTCAGCTGAGCAAGCGAGGCGCGCGTGGACTATCAAGGGTAAGGTTTAGAATGTGGGTCACACACTATTTTCAGGTGGAAAGCGATTAATATCTCTTAAAGATTATCTAATATTAGGTTGTAGAAAAAGAAATTCATTATTTTTCGTTTATTTCAAGGCTTTATTTAATATAACTTAGTTAGGATTGCTCGATTTATGTCAAATATGCACCGTTTTGTTTTACAATTTGTCGCCATTTTAGAGGTAATTTCATGATGCCTCTTTCATAAAAGCCCTGGTCCTTATTGGCAAAAAACTCGAATAAGTGATTTTCACAATCTTCTCTTGAGGGCAATTTCTTATCACCAAGGAAGTTTTGCAATGACAAAAAAAGAAGGTAAATGCTTGGTGCCAGTAGAGGTCCGAATTTAGGGTTTGGTCATATGGAAGCAGCTCATAGTGGATGATTCCTTTCCAGTCCCACCAAACACACAGCAAAACCTTCCTGGTTTGGCCAGCGTTTGAGCCGTTTCGCCGCGCTTTGACCACGATCGTTTTCGCCCACTATTGTCGTATGTAACCCATTTCTCATCCCCAGTCACCATCCGTTTCAGAAATGGCTCGATTTGGAAAATTCTTTAACAGTTGCATTTGCATAAAGCTGGATTCAAAAAGAAGCTCGATGTTTGGGAGCCCCACGAATTGACGCAAAAAAACATGACGGACCGAATTTCCATCTGCGAAGCCTTGGCCAAACGGAACCAAATCGAGCCATTTCTGAAACGGATGGGGACTGGGGATGTGAAATGGGTTACATACGACAATATTGGTCGAAAACGATCGTGGTCAAAAGCGCGGCGAAACGGCTCAAACGCTGGCCAAACCTGGATTAACGGCCAGGAAGGTTTTGTTGTGTGTTTGGTGGGACTGGAAAGGAATCATCCACTATGAGCTGCTTCCATATGATCAAACACTAAATTCGGACCTCTATAATCATCAGCCCCAAAATTGTCCGGAAGCCCACTTTACTCTTGAATGTTTTTTGGTTTTTTTGTGATTTTCTCTTAAACTACTCTAAAAAATATTAATTAAATTGGCCGTACATATAATAAATTAGATAATCTTCAAAATGTATAAATCATTTTCCACCTCAAAATAGTGTGGGGCCTTCAATTTAAAGATTCTTCTCGGACGCTTGTGCTGACTGGAGACTGTCGCCAATCCCTCCTCTAAACAATGACAATGGGTTGTATTGGCCCATCATGGGCCAACGCAAAAAATCTAGTGTGACACGACATCACTCAGCTTTCCTTAGCTTAAGTAAGAGAAAGTTTTATCAAGCGAGTTAAGTTTAGATTTTTTATCTAAATGTTTAATAATAGAAATAATTTCAATACGGTTACTTAAATTAGTTGATAGCGTAGGATATATGAAATAAAATTAAAAGAAAAGGTGGAAAAAGAATCTTATGGTGAATAGAAGAATACATATTCCTATTAAAGGAGGGTTAAATGCTGTAATTAAAATGCAGACGTTTTATTTTATGTTATTTGTCCTCTTACGTTTTGTTTTTATGTATATAATTAATTACTTTTAAATAAATTTCGTAATAGAAGGTGTGTATGGACTACTTTTCATTTAAAGAAATCCTTATTAATAAGAATCCTAAAAATAAAATGATAATAAATATATATTTTTCAAAAGGAGTAACATTAAGAAAAATATTTTACCAGATTAAATAAATACAATATAATAATAACAGATATTAAATAAGGAAAAATACCTTTAAGGAGATGATCATGACACTCTTCACAGACACGGGCGGCTTGAAATTTCATATATTGTAATGGAGCTTTATTATCAGAGCAAGTTCCACAGACCACCTGCACATGATTAGAAAAAAAATAATTTAAAATTTTTATATCTTATATGTAACACATCACTCAATAAGTCCCGAGGCTGACACATAGATGGCGTCTTTATTGAAAAATCCATATGATTTTTAGAAAGTACCAACCTTCAAACGATATGTGACAAAATTTCATGGCAATCCGACCATTAGTTTAGAAATTACAGTGGTTTTAGTGACACTACTTTTGTTATTTTCAAAAAATGGAAAAAAAGGAATTTCATGTATTGATTAAACACTGTTTTTTGATGGGAAAAAATACCGTTCAAGCAAAGCAATGGCTTGATAAGTGTTATGAGGAGTCTGCTCCATCGAAAGAAAACGTCGAACGTTGGTTTGCTGAGTTTAAACGTGGCCGTACAAACACCGATGATGCTGAACCCTCTGCTCGCCCGAATTCGACAGTTATTCCAGAAAACATAAAAAAAAAGTGCACCAAATCGTTTTGGAAGACCGTAAAGTTAAGTTGCGTGAGATAGCTGACACCTTAAAGATATCAGAAGGCAGTGTATACACTATTTTGCATGAACATTTGTCCATGAGAAAAATGTGTTCAAAGTGGGTGCGGCTCTTGCTCACAGTGGACCAAAAACAGCAACGCGTCGATGATTCAGGCGCGCTGTTTGGAGCTTTTTAACCGTAATAAACAGGATTTTTTGCGTCGATATGTGACAATGAATGAAACATGGATCCATCACACTTCGGAATCAAATAGAATGTCAGCTGAGTGGACAGCAGCCGGTGAAAGCCGTCTGAAGCGACCAAAAACGCAAATGTCGGCCGGTAAGGTTTTGGCTTCCGTATTTTGGAATGCGTAAGATATTTTATTCGTCGACTATCTTGAGAAAGGAAAGACCATCAACAGCGAATATTACATGGCATTATTGGTGTGTTTGAAGGAAGAAATTGCGAAAAAACGGCCCCAAATATAAAAGAAAAAAGTGCTCTTTCACCAAGACAATGCACCGTGTCACAAGTCGATGGCCACGATGGCAAAATTGCACGAATTGAAGTTCGAATTGCTTCTCCATCCATCGTATTCTTCGGATGCTCAAGACATAGTCGCAATAAAAGCCTATTTTGAGTCCAAAGATAAATCGTTCTACAAAAAAGGCATCGACATGTTGGAGAAGCGATGGAATGAATGCATCACTCTTGAAGGAAACTATGTTGTTGAATAAAGTTGAATTATGCAAAAAAAAATGTTTTTTTACTAGTTAGCATCGCGACTTATTGAGTGACGTGTTATATTTCTAATTTTAGTATATATTATAATTAATATTAGTATAGGTCTTTAATTATTTTTATTGAATTATAAATTATTCTTCCTATAAATTATTATAATCTAACTTTATATATATTTATTGACCATATTTTTATTTGTTTAACTTCATTATATATTAATTTTTTTAATTTCAAGGACGTGACGTTAAAAATGAAATACTTTTAAATAATTTTATAACATCGTGTATGGCTCATTTTTATAAATCACACTGTTAACGTTCCAGAAATAAAAGAAACAATTTTGAAAGAAAAAAATTTTTGCTGTTTTGTAATTTTAATAGATAAGAAGGCAGGTTCAGCAATAAGGCAGCCTTTGGAGACACTTCCAACAAGGTTTATAAGTTCATCATCAGTCCAATTTGATAGTTGTTTAAATAACAATATAAATTTATGACTTGTATTTGAAATACATATGAGTTGGTTTTGAATTCAACATTCACACATCAATGAGACTGTACCATAAATTAATAACATTGTCGCTCTTATATTTAGACATTGTTATATCAAATACAAGCTGACCATCTTACGTCATAAACAACGACCAAATTGAACGGAAGAAGAAAAAAAGTAGTGGCGGGAATTTAAATGATAATAATTGGTCTATTAGTAGCAGCGATCCTATATTATATTCATAATATATTGTGAGAAACAAAGGAAAATGCTTTTTATACATAGATGTAATTCAATTATATTTCAGAGTTCAAAGCAAGAAATAACTTTTTTTTAAACAGTTCTTCAAATGTGTATTTCTATTTTCCAAGATTTCAACCACATTGATCTTTTAAGGAATGACGTAAATTTGCACTTTCTGCACATATTTGTTTGATTTCGTACAACAAAAAGACTAGTTGCTTTTTTTTCCAAGCCTGAGGCAATTTATACGCCGTCCATATTTTTTAAATTAATTGTCGCCAATATAATTTAAAATTTATCACTTAGGACGGGAAGCTCTCATTGTCTCTTGGAAGGTGAAGCGAGACCTCTATCTCTGCTCCCAGGGACAGGGACTTGCTCGTCTGCCCGGGCGTGGAGTTTGCTTGATATGCACATAATATAAATTTATGACGTTTTTGATTCATTGCTCCAAATCTCCTCCAAAGTGCACATTTATTAAATATAAAAGTCTAAATTAAGATTGAGAACCCCTCTGGTTCAATGAATCGAAAATGCCATTAGAATATTCTAAATTATTATTAACAATTAGTTAGGACTTCAGCCAATTAAAGATTATTTTTTGCGTAATATTCCGTTTAATGTAGATATTTCAACTTCAGTGAAAGATGCCATCCTCAGTACAGGAACGGATGTTTGGTAAATCGTCATTAATTCAATCCAATATACAAAGATAGGCAAGCTAGCTCCATCAACTCTTGATGGATCTAGCTTGTACTGAGGATGACATCATTTCAATGATGTTGAAATATCTACATTAAACGGAGTATTACGCAAAAAATATTTTTTAATTGGCTGAAGTCCTAACTAATTGTTAATAATAATTTAGAATATTCTGAAGTTTCAATTAATTCAAGATGAGTTATCTTCCTATCTACGATATTAGTAACTTAAGCACACCTATGTGTTTTAGTAGTTTATTTATTGATTGAAATTTGAACTAAGATTACTAGATCAAATATCATTAAAATCTATTATTTCAATTATCTGACCAAATGCGAGACACAAGACAGGCAACGCCTTTTAAATCGGCAGCCAAACTTACAGTGAGTTTCCCTTTCATTTCCTTTAAGGCGTAAATAAATATGTCTATTTATACATATATAATTAATATTCATCATTTTAAGCAACATAAGGAAAAAATTTTGAAATATAAGTATTTTAAAATTTTTTTTAAACAAGCTAAGAAAATATGTATTAAAAATAGATAAAAAATTTAATTTCGAAATTTCGATAAGTACGCCAACTCCGCCTTCTAAAAAGTTGTTTTACTGAATTTAGGTGACATGTTATCTTTATTATGGCAATAGAAATATTTATTTAAAAATTTCGTGGAAGTGAAAAGAAAATAATGAAATTAATGAAATATTCTAAATTTTACAATCCTTTTCAGGGATTATATTTTTTGGATTTTATTGAGTACATAGATTAAGGCAATGGATTTCATGCAAATAAGAATTAACCGCGTCGATAAGCTGATTAGCCTCTTTCCTTCCTTTCTAACCTTTAAAACTTCTCGCGCACTACTGCCGGTTCGATCTTTGGAAAACTTGCTCTGTCTTCTGAAACATATCTTGGATTGCTTTGTCCAATGGCCAATATGAAATGATATTTTGGTTACTATTAGTTAGAGATTGGATTGCTGGATCAAACTAGGGGCAGTGTAAAAAAGCCTTAACTTGGATAATGAATATTGTTTGAAGATAGCTATTGAGAAATGATTAACAATTCAAACTTCAATATATTCAATCAGATCGGATAGAGTTTACTCTTCATCCAAGATATTGGTGTGTTCATAAAACGACGATCTAGGCATCTTAGAGAAATGTGCCTCTCTAAATCATTAGATAATTTAGACTTTCATGATTATTATTATAATTAAGACATTTTTTGGCATAAATCTTGATTTATTTTAGTATTTTATTATACAGAAAATTATTTTAATATTAATGTATTATAAATTCTAAAATAAACTACGATTAATACCAAAAAAATTTCTCTTATTTATCATATAATCTTAAAATTCATTATAGGTCTTTTGAATCTCATGCATCCATTTACAAAAACAAAAAAAAGCCCTGAAGAAAATACGATTTCAATAAAGAAACATACCCTTTATTGTCTTATTAAAAAAAACCTGCTTGAATATTTATTCTTGTTTGTAATTAAATTTTTCATATATATATATATATATATACGTCCCTTGGTGTACTATAAATATAGTCTAAACTATTTTAAGTATTACTATTCAGCATGTTTTATTATTGACTTATCTATTTTTGTTTTAGATGTTGAAATACTTTGGAGCCTCCCATATACTCTATATATTTATACCTGGAGAGCGAAGGCGAGGACGATATCAAGTGATCGTGTGACGGCGACTTTGCCAGCACCTTCGAGTCCAAGTGCTCTTGCTACAAGTACTTGTCCTGCCAGGCCGAAACCGCTAATGCAAGCCACCAACAGACACTGCCACCAGCCATGAGGAATTGCTGCCCGGAGTGCTTCCTGAAAAATACACGAATTTTGGATTTCATAGAATCACTTATCAAGTTTTTAAATGAGGTGATTTCAAATAACCTTAAAATTGTTGACAAACTTTGTCCGAGTCTTTAAAATTGGAACATTACTGGCCTAATTTATATATATTAATACATAGTCTATTTCTAGAGCATCTTGGAAAGCAAGAAGCTTGACCAAAAACGCAAATGTGGCTTTAGCTTTTATTTACTGAAGGCAGAGCGCCCTACTCTGTGCGTTTCAAAAATATTATCCTGTGCCAACTGGACTAAACTAACTAAAAAGATATTTCGTTCCCATTAATATTTTTTATAAAATATTAAATAAAATTTTCTAGTTATCCTATTTCAATTAGCTATCTGATCACTTTTACTATAATGTAGAAAATGAAAAATATTCTAAAGAGACGGATAAAATGATTTTAGAGAGTTAATAGAGGTAGAAGAATTATAAAATCTAACGGATATTCGTAATTGAAATCAAGATTGTTTTAAGATTAAATGATAATTTGGTGATTATATTATAAGAAACTGACGTGGAGCCAGCCAGGACGGATGCCTCGATGACGGATGAGCAGAACCGCCGCCGCCGACAAAAGCGACCAAGCGCTCAGGTGTAATACAATCAATGAAAAATGCACTGCTTTACACTTTCTCATCACCACCATATTGAGAGCGGTGAATACTGTTGCCGAAATCGCGCACAGGTACCCCACGAGATCGTATTCATGATGGCCTTTGTGTCCATGATCGAGTTCATGCTGTAATGGAAACAATCAGATCATTATAAGATAGCTCTAAATTATAAGTATATATGTATAATATATTCAGAGCTATGATATTATCTATCTGCTTCAAGTGAGTGATTCATCTTTAATGAGTTGAAGAGATTGTTGTTGTTCATAAATTGTATGAATCATACTTAGTAAGTTCTGTGAATGAATGATCACTATCAAAAATAACAGAGCATTTATCTATGACATGGTCCAAAATTGACTAATATAAAAAGATTTTTAAATGATTAAGATTAAAAATCATCAAATATTTAAGATAATGATTATCTCTACGGTTTATAGTATTCTTTTTCATCATTAAAATTTTTTTTACAACTAAAATTTCTTATCATTCCACTCAGCTGAACCATAATTAAGGAAAAAATTTTCAGAATTTATTATGAGTATAATTAGGGGCGATTTTTAGGGGGAACAAAGACAAGGGCTGCTGACCGGTTACAAAATGGGCAACGAGAAAAATCATGAAGTCGTGAAAAAATTTTGCAGCAAAGAAAGAAAGAAAGCTCTTGGATGCCAAAAGTTGAACGTAGACGTTTCGAACAACATTTTTTCATTATTATTAGTTGTAATTACAAATAGTGGAGGAATAATTTTGTCCGAAACGTCTACGATTGGCATCCAATTCCATTCCATTCTTTCTTTGCTGCAATCTGCTTCCTATTTACTTCATTAGACTACAACAGGAACTGGCTAATAATCAATAATTATCTGATTTTACATTACAATTAACACTGTTTAAATTAGGAGCAAGGAACTTTTTCAGCTATTACTCCAAATTATATTTGATTACGTCGATATTTCCTACTCAGCTAAAAATTAGCTTTTCTTGTTTATTAAAAAATACATTTTTATTTAAATTCATTGAGCCTCAATTACTAAAACTTTTTTTTTAATCCTAACTTGAGTTAATTTTTTCTGATTCACAGAGCCCTGGTTTAAAGGAAAATAAATCCTGACAAGATTCTACTAAAATTGGAATTTGTAAAATTTCAAACTGAAAACTTTTTATAAAAAAACTCTCTCTTTTGTCTTATACATCAAAGGTTTCCCTAGGGATTAACTTTCTTCCGATAGATTTCAATATTTGCTAGTTACCTTCATCTCAGCATTAGAAATTAAATAGCTTTTTTCGACTCACAATTATTCATTTCTTACCATGAAAAAAAGAAAAGGCGGCTTTGCTATGAGAATCACTCCAGTTACTAACAGACAAACAACAAAAGTCCGGAAGAAGCCACAAGGTTCTCGGAGGAACAAGAAAGAGAGTATCATTACACAAACAGGGGAACTGAAGATGATTGTGGTTGCGTCTCCAAGAGGCAGTCGACGGAAGGTTATGAAGAGAAGCACGAGGGTTACACCACCCACGAAACCCTGCAAAAGAGTTGAGATAATTTGGTGATTTTACCCAATAAAATTAAAAAAAGAATTACCTGAAGTTGAAGCAAGCCTCGATATCCTTTAGGCCCTAGAAGTGGTTGTCCACTCCTGCAGGCAAAGGGTAACATAACCAACACCTGCAGGATTGCACGAACCGAAAGTAACTCCATGGGATCTAAAGAACGAAGCGCCTTCACGGCTGCTGAGGAGAGGGTGAAGAACGCTCCGGAAAGGAACGCCAGGAAAATACCTAGCCTATTAAAAATAAATTAACAAAATTTAGCATAATTACGCTACAAAAATCTATTATACTTATTTGTAAAACGGTAAAATCCGTTTATTAATTTTGGAGAGAATATGAGAATAGTTGGGACGATTAAAGAAGTTTTTCCTAAGAGCTTAGCTTACCAAATTTATCATTGAAATGATACTCCTGGGATAAACTACACCAAGAAAATTACTCTCTAATAATACCCATATATAAGTTTTTGACAAGAGAGAGAATGAGGTTCTAGGATTTTAGGGAATGTTTAATTATTTTATTAATAACTCAAAGTTAAAAATATATTTTTTTATTTTTTTCTTTGGAATTTTATCTTGTTTAAAATTCAATAAATTATTATTAATATGGAATAAAAATTCCTTTGAATTCCAAGTCCATTAGAACCTTCAAATTTCTCGGATCTTTGCCTTTCTTATTTTATAATAATTTTCCAATCCTTGAAGATTGGCTTGATTTTTTGTTTAGTTTAGTTTTGTTTTGTTTAGTTTGTTCCCATCGATCTCCATGTCTGATTCAAATTTCCAAAAAATATTTTTTTAAAAACTTTTTTGTTTTATTTCAATCTGACAACTTGAATTTGGTCTCTGAGGATTCGAGAGATTAAATTTTGGAAATAATTCAAAAGGTCTTATTTGAAAATTGGATCACTAGTCTTTCTCATGACTCCAAAGATCCTATAAATTTCCAAAGGATTCGTGCCATTTCAAAATAAAAAAATTAATTCAAGGTGATTTTTTTATATATAACATTATCGAAATAAACCGATAGCCCACCGTCACTTAGCAATTCAAAAATTTTAAGGGGGGAGGAGAGGCACTAATTTGTTAGCCCATATATATGTACTATCGCCCTTAAAAGTGGAACCTTTATCTTTTGTTCGTTCTTAATGGATAATTAAGTGAACTTTATGAAATTTAAAATCATCAAATTTCATGTTTTATCAATTATTAATTTTATTATTTTCGGATTTCATCTAAGTCTTCTAATTAAGCAAACAAAAGATAGAGGTTTGAAACTTTTGTTTCATAAAATTTTTTTTTGAAATATTTATCTTTCTCCAAATAAAGACAAAAAGTACACATTAGTAATAAAACTGCCATTTAATTGGGTTTGTACGAAAATATAATAAAATTAAAATATTTGTCTTAAGCTTAAAATTTCATAAAAATTCGCTCAATTGTATTTACTCTACACGCCAAAGACCAACGGAAAGAAACCATTCTAAAAACAATCGTGTTATTCGCTTCTCAAAAAACTGAAAAAAGTTGGTATGATTACAATGCTTCCCTAATTAGCGTGTCAGTCGAAAAAAAAACATACACTGTTAGAGATAAATAAATAAATTTTATTAGGATTTATGTAAAATAAAAACGAAAAAAGATCAAATTCAGATTTTATTTTCAATAATAATAAAAGAAATATAATATTTCGTTATAAATATATAACAATATAAAATGTTTATAATAAATAAATAATGAAAGAATTAAATAACTTATTTATTCACATCCACATTTACATATATCTAACAGTGTATATTTAATAATAAATAAAAACTAACAAAAGTCGAATGGGAGTTTGGAGAGGTTTGAGTGAATTTCTTTCCTAGGTTGATTTCCCGCTTCTTTCAATTAATTAAAGGTTAAGGAAAAAAAAACCGAACAAAATTTTTGGGTCCCTAAAATATTAATCGAGATCCCTCATCTTAAATTCGCCCCGTAACAAGGTCAAGGTCATGTACTAAATAATGTTATGGATATACTCCAGACTCTTGATTGACTCAAGTACTCTAATCGTACCGCTATCATCTGAGGATGTATTTGATATTTGATCTGGAGATAAAGGGTTAGTTAATAAAATTGAGGGATGATTTTGTTTTCAGGTATTTTATGCGGGACGAATACGGGCCATGAGCAACTCTCGGAGCCGCGTCCAGGCGTATCGCACACACCAATTGGTAGGATCATGCTGTCGTTTAGACTTGCATGGTTTCCAATCACCAGGGACTTCGATGACAGTGCCATTGGCTTTAGGCTTAATTGGTGTCGGTACTACAGGCACTCCTCCGTAATATGGCGGCGGTGGTGACATGTCCGCAGGCGGAGCACCTAGAAGTGCCGAACGTTCGTTTGTCTCATCACAAGATGGCATTCGTGATAATAAGGCGTGAATCGCCGGCACTCCCGGGAACTTCTCGCCGTGCATCTTGGCTGAAACAATGCATCATATAGGTTAGAAAACAGTCTTATAATACAATAACCTCTGCACATAACTATAACTAACTGGAAGGCTCACCAATGGCAGAAAGCTTCCCCGTCAAGAAGAACATTTGTCCTTGACTCACCATTCAATTATGTTCAAATGTTTAAAGAAATTTCAAATCTCATATAAAGTCATATAAAGGCTTACATTTGTATTAAAATAATATACAAATTTCTTATTCAGATTATATACGATTTGCACATGCGCATATTGTCCCGAGAAGTACAGAAATATCTGCCAGCACTTCTGCTTCTCATAAACAAACTATAGGCGTAAACGTTTCAGTTTACTTTGAGTTAGTCCTCTCTTCTTTCTAAGACAATGAGTAGTTCCCAACCATTTCCGTTTTATTCCTCTTCAGTAAAATTAGAAAATATAAAGATAAGGGTGACAAAATAAAG
>JAAAKE020003897.1:15475-29235 GCA_010014785.2 Anisolabis maritima
CCCCCACCCCTCTTCCAATCCTAAAAAGGTTGCAGTAAAAAAAAAATATATATAGCAAGGATGAATCAAGTTTTTTTTTACTACTTTTAGTGCAAAATTCTAACTGTAAACAAAAATAATTAAGTAAATAAAGTGTATTGGTTAAACGGTTAGCATAAACGAAAAAAAATACTATTCAAATTATAAATAAATGTTTTTTTTTTTAATTTTAATTTATAGTCTTTTTCGACTGATATGTCAATTATTTACAAATATATTATTTTTGAAAAAAATTTGATTATCGGTGGCTTCAGACGATCGTTCAACTCTCTTAGGGGCCATCCATCCAAGATTCAGCAGCGCTTATAAATAAAATAATTAATTTAAAAAAAAAATTTACCCTCATAATTAAAAATAAAAAAATAATTATTTATGATGAAAGAAAAAAATAGGACAAAAAAGTTTATAATGAAAATTATTTTATTTTATTAAGTCTTATTTATTTTATTAGTATCTCGATTCCCTTTTGGTTAGGAAACTGCTTTAAGAGTTTTAAATAAAAAACAGGGGGGGGGGGGAGAGAAATACAATTAATATCATATATCTCTTTAATTTCGTCAAATTGATCAAACAATTATTATTATTTATAATGAATATTAATTACAACATGTTCAACCTAAATTGAGATTATAAACGAGTGAGTAGACTATTCCGAAACCAAGAATCTAATAACAAAGATGTTAAAATTAATTACTTCATCACCAGATGATAATAAATCCTATATAATAATGAATATGAAAATTCCCCTCCTAAATTTAATATAATAAAAAATTTGAAATACTATGATCAGAATCTAAGCTAAGACGGAGGCGGGAGGATGGGAGGGGTATCAAAATTCTAAAATTTTTTAGAGAAAATTAAACCTTATTTTTCTAACTAAAATTTGATATTGTTACCTTAAGGCAAGCAGCGATGGGAGCGTAAAACATAACTTATCTATTTTTAGATGCTACAGATGATATATTAGGGTTGGAGAAAGTAATAGAAAAAGGGAAAAAATGCCAAGTAATGCTGATAAATAAAATATAAATGAAAAAATTTATATACTAATTCCTAAAAATTTTACAGGTAATAGACAAAGGGGAAAATTAATTTAAAAATTAATTCGTATGATTTGGTTTAATAATAATATTAGGAGATGGAGATGGCCATAGCAAACCAAGACATTAATATTTTCAAATATATGAACAAATATGAGTTTGGGAGTGCGAGATTACCAAAAATTTTATATTTTAATTTTTTCCCAGAATAATAATTGACAAACTAATAACATAAATATTAAAATATCTGCATAAAAATAAAAGGAAATCATGCAGTTCTCCTCTTTCCCAAATGCTAAATAAAAGATTTATTTTCTCATATAGGCCTAAAATTCTCAATTCTTTTTTATTTATTATTAATTATACAAATATTGGTACCGAATGGTGTAAATAAATATGCCCAGAAAATTTATATCATAATATTATATATCTATTTGGTCTCGGATTTAAGACTTAAAAAAAAAATTATAAAAAATCTTTTAATAACAAAATATTCACATAATTCTTAAATTAGTGAGATATTTTTAAAGTAGACAGCATTAAATTAAAATAATTTATCTATTTCTAAAAAATTGAATTTTTTTTTAGAAATAATATTTCTTGAAAAATTATTTTCAACTTTTACTGGTCGATTCATAAACGAAAAAAGCTTAAATAATAATAAATCATTTATGACTTGATTGAGTTTCATGCAACAAAATTCTTTCCGAATGGGGAAGGCGATAAAATTTTTTAAAAATAATTGGCTAATAATTAAGGGATTTTTTATAGAAATATTTCTATTCATATTTTATTATTAGTGTATTTAAGACAAAATAAGACCTATTATATCAAGTTCAAAAGTCTTATTCTAAGCGCTTTTCTATTTCTATATCTGTTAGTCTACATTGATTATCAATGTTAAATTTATATATATAAATTTAATAAATTTTTGGTTCAAGTAAAAGTTTCACAAATTCATTATATTAAAAAAAGTCCATTATGAAAAATAAAAAAACTGAATAGTTTTTATTTTTGATTAATAAAACTAATCCTCTTATTGATTTTATTAATAAGTACTATAAATGAAAAAATCTTAAAATTTGTTATCACAAAAAAATCTTCGACAAGATACTGTTTTATATAAAGTAAGGTTTAAGATCGATTTAATTTTAAACCAGCATCAGTTAAATTGATTTAAGTATAAAATTAAATAGCAAAAACTCCAAATCTATTACATATGAATAATATAATAAGAAAGAAAATAAATAATTTGAATTCGTATCTAAATTCCCTAATAATTTTATACTTATTTAAAAAAAAAAAAGGTTTTTTAGTGAGAATGCATTTTCAGATATTTTTTATGTTAAATTTTATAAAAGTGGAGGGGTGATTATTTAAATAAAATAGAATAAAAAAATCCAAGGTTGATATTTTTATTAAATATTTATTTAAATGAGAAAATAAATAATTATAATTAGAAAAGATAAAGAAAGAACTTAGAAATTAAAAAATTTATATTTTTTTAATTATTAGTATTTCTTTTCAAATAAAAATTTTATTTTTTTTGGGAAATACCTGCAGTGGAGTTGAAATTCGAAGTCGAGTCCCAATTCTGCACTCCGAGGATGCTGGGCGGACGTGATGCTCACGCCAAATCTTTTTACAAGAATCAGGGCGGCCTTTGTCACCTGATTATATATCCCCAGGCACCGGTTAATACGCAGCTGAGATGGATGTTGCTGGCTGAATCCAAACCCCAAGGGACATACAAATAATAATCCTCATCCAGATTAAGAGTGATGACGTATGACCAGACTAATTAACTTCCATCAGGTGGGACTTTTCCTATGAATTTCATTAACCGCTATCTGTTCGTCTCTATATTTTGATTTTATTTTTAATTTAATTTAATTTAAAAAAATAATAAATATGAAATAATGAATCTATCTATCTAAATCATTATGCATTTATTTTGAAAATTGTGAAATTCTTTTTGGCGCAAATCTTGAAAATTCAATCTTATTACATTTTTTTAAATTTTCGGCTTATGTGAAGGGGAGGGGATTGTTGGATAAAATATTATTTTTTATTAAAATAGGACAATCTCTTTTTAATATAAACCTATTTGAAGATTTAAGAGGTGCAATTATGTATTCTTCACAACACTTCAGATCCATTCCCCACCTCCTCAAAAATTTTTTATATACTAACTCCAAACTTCTTTTTAGGCTCAAAATATTTTTTCTAATTTTTTTTATAGGTCATTAAAAGTCTGGATTTTTATTTTTGGGGAAAAGGATATGGTTGCCCAAAATTTTACGAAAAGGTGAGTGGGAAATTTTTTTATATGTGTTATAGGCTTCGGTGCGTAATATCATTAAAAAAATAAGGACATTATAATTAGTGGTGTCCCGGAAGTTTCATACGATTGGGGAATTTTCGGGTGGGACAAAATAAGGGGAGGACATCCGGTGCGTTAAGCTTAAAGGGGCACCAGAAAGATGATAATTTTTAATATATAGGTACTACAGTGCTTTCCATAGATTGGTCCGTTCCATGATCCCAATGATCATATCTGATCTGAAAAAAAAAATTATTAAATATAATAAGAATGCTTAAAAATTTAAATTTTTTCGATATGTAGATTCTTTTAAGACAAATAAAAAAATGTTTTGTGGAAACCGCCACTGGGGCGTACTCTCTTGGGATGAGTAAAAGAAAGTATTTTTATCATGTATTAATGATCAACTAAATCTGAATTTTCGCTCCATCTTCTGGGCTACCACTATAACAGAGATAGAAGAACATTAATAGACTCTTGTTTATTGAATTATTAAATATAAATTATAAAAAGAGAAAAGAAAAAACCAGCCTCTTCTCAGGTTCACTCTACAATATTTTATTCGGCAATATTTGATTTATATGAATGAATGTTTATTTGTAATATTTGGTAATTGCTTTTCCAAAGTTATACTTAATTAAAAATTTGATTTTTAAAACCAAAAAGCGAATTTTTCTTTTGTTTCAAGTCTCTCATAAGAAAGTAGAAACATCAACGATTAAAAAGAAGTCTTTAATGCCATGAGAACAGCTCGAAAGCGATTTTGGTTTAACTAACGTCCTTCGATTTGGGCTCTCATTTGAGAACAACGAATATATGATATATCTCTTATCTAAGGAAACAATCACCAAAAATCACGAGAATTAGCAAAACAAATATGTGATCAAAAGACATTACACAATCACTTGCAAGCAATGTAAAAAATTCAAAAACCTGATGCATTAGTTCTACACGTGCTCAGCACAACGTATTCTTCTTTGAAGCTTACCTAGAAGGTTGAACCGAATTACTGCACAAAATCCCCATACTTTTATACATTTTCTATGAGCTTCCGTACATTAAGGACAGAATAGAAGGGATCAACCATATCGGGGCGGGCATTGCATTAACAAATGAAAATTATGAAAATGACTAATATGGATTTTTCCGTTTCGGTCCGTGTTCACAAGCCTCTTGGAAGAAAGTTTAATTTTGTGATGTGACTCAGGATCGGCCCGAGATATGAGTGAGTGGCCAGGCAGTCGCCTCAGACATATTTTGAGAGCCGGCATTTTACCTTTTTTCTTTTTTTAAGTCTTTTTCGGCACCTGAGGCCAGTTAGACTCTGTCTTTATTTATATTAATTGGTGGCTAACATAATATAAATAAACTTTTGTCTCTCTGAACGGGAAGCATATTACTGACCTTTGGAACATGAAGCGAGACCTTTGCACCAAGAGACAGGGCCTTATTAATTTAAATAATATGCTATTTAACTTATTATAAAAAAAACCCCTATTCAAAATTTTTGTAATAATTGGAGGCGGAAAAATGATAGTCACCTTAGACGGTAAAATGTCTAGGGCCGGTAAAAGTATGTACCTAGCTTTGCCTGTCCCGAGTATCTTTCTAAATGTAGCACCATATATTTCTTTCTTGTTGAAAAATTATGTTTTTAAAAACATGTCTATATATTTAAAATGATGAAGCGGAGAAATTCAAGGAAAAATTTGGTGAGGGGTCGATCAAACTAGAGGGTGCAAATTCATTCTACCTTAAATTTAGGGTTGATAGAATGGCTCTCGTTGGGAGACGATTTCACTTGGAATTTTGATTGAGATTAATCAAAGCAACCCTGTTGTGATATTTATATTAACAATAGCCTATTGATGTTCATCTTTTTAACTGTGTTATATTTTAGGTCTTAATTGCTTTCTTTCATGGGGCTGTAACGGGATCATTTATAATATTTGAACTTTTTATTCTAACTAAATAATATAATAAATTATAATCATTCTTCAGACAAGGGGTTCTCTTGATTTTTTAAAAACTAAGTGCAATGCATTAGGGAGGACCAAGTCCTTTTTGAAAAAATCCATTTTAGTTTTTATTATACTCTCCTAAGTTATGGCCCTTATTCACCCAAAGGAAAAAATTAAGTGATTTTTGTAATTAATAAAATAAACAAATAATTAGTGGAACCTCCAAAAGAATTATTAATATTAATATTAACATTAAAAAAATAGCAAAACATTTCTTTCTCTCTGAATTGAATAACTTCAAATCTTAATATAATCTCTTTCCTAGTATATTAAGTATGAAAAATTTCATCAATTTATATACAGAGGTTATAGAAGCAATGAAAAATCCATTTAGGAATTTGGAATATTTTTATGATTAATTTTTTTCTACCTCAATGGAAATTGAAATTTCAAATTTGGTCATTTAACATTAAATTTTTTAGTTCCTCTTCTCCTTTCGTTTGATTGATACCTAAATCTTATAGTATTCGTATAGTATTCAATCTCCCGCTTTAACATTCCATTAATTATATTATGTAAAATTTAATCTATTTCAATTCACTGTCATATAAAAATAAAATATAGATGCCACCTTTCGTTTGTTTTCATTACAAAAAAAAAAAGAAGAAAACATTACATTGGAAATGATGGATTACTCCGAATCCCCATGCGCAGAGTTTACTATTTAAAAAACTCAGAACTCAGTACTTAGGGCATCAAAATTGAGAGACTGAAGCAAAAAAAATAGTATTAGAGGCATTGGGAAAATTTAAAATTTGAACCATCATTAAATTTAACATCTAAATGCGGGAAAATGAATAGGGGGAAAAAAAATTAATTTTTTTCGGAAATTTTTTTCTAAATGCAAAAAGAAAGCAAAGCAAAAGATATAATATGAAATGATAGAACATTTTTTTATAGTGGGGGTACAGGATTTCAAGGAGCCCTTTAGGTCTAAATCTCGCCCTGATAAACAATTGATATAAATTTTCATCAAATTTGCAAAAATATGCTAGATAAAATTTGATAAATTGATATGTAAATTTGTAACATTTTATTCATTTTTATTTAAAAAAACTTAACAAAAAGTTTATTTGAATACAAATGCATTCTTTTATTAAATATTGCGGTGGATTAGCGTTATTGTGATTGGCTAGCTGCGAAAAATTCTGTCCAATAGGAGAGCTTTATTTATGCCTGCAGAGCCATCTACCTCTATTGTTGAGCTCTCCTCTCTCATCAACTGGATGCTGATTCGACTATCAGGCAATGGATTAAAACAGAGAATCAATGTTGCCAGTAACTCCGCATCACACCGACTCTTCATTAGTTCGCCATTATAACTTTTTGGATATTCCTTCAAATTCCATTTTATATACAAACAGCTCCAATGAATTTCAACCTCGTAAATCAAGGTACTTTCCTCAAATCGTTTTTATTATTATTTTTAAAGAATGAATTGAGTGTTTTTATTTTATAAGCATGCCTCTCAGAAATTTCTCAATAGGATAATTTTTTCTAGATTAAATAAATAAATTTTCGAATTGTTGTCTAATGTCTGGATTTTCCGGCTGAATTAAAGGCTAAATCAAGTTTTCAACAAAATTTTCAATATTATTTATATCTATAATAAAAAATTTCTACTTTTTTTGGCTATGGAATCATAAGGTCCAGCGAAGCTATATTGACCAGTGGTCACATGCAACCAGGAAGAACAGGAGAGTGGAAAAAATGTGCTTGTTGAGGTTGGATTTAAAAGATTGGAGATTAATGCTAGATACTGAAATACTACTAAATAATTCGAAAAAGTTGGCAACATTGCCTTATTACGAGTAGTTCATTCTTAGAAGAAAATTTTCGGTCTAGTAGGGTACGACCCCACACTATTTACGTTTTAGCATAATCTAAAATATTTGGGGTCAAAAAATTATTTGTTTTGTTAATTCTCATAAATTTTTTTATATATGGCTGTAATTCCCTCTATTCTCTCAAATGCGCGTCCACATTTCTCTCCCTCTCTCAATTTCTATGTGAATGATGAGTCGGAGTGTTTGAAAACGTTTGAATGAGACGCGCAGACGCATAGCTAATAAACATGACTGCTGGCGCGCTGGAGGAGAGATGTGCCAAAAATGCCAGTAACCATCTTAATATTAATTTTATAAATTCCCTAGGTCCCCATCTTTAAAATTTTTTTTTTCCCTTAATTAAAGATCAGATTTGTATGCAAATGCATGTATATATAGAAAGCAGCGAGGGAAAACTTCCAAACCAAGAAAAATTGCAAAATCTTTATTTTTTGATATTTTATATTTGACTTCAAATTTAAATACCTCGATTTGATAAACTTTTCGTACAGAGCTATAAAGAATTACATTTTGTCGCTTTTATGACTTTGTTATATTTTTTTGACATTTTTTTAAGCATATAGACTTTAAACAATTCAATTATTTATTATATACGATACTTTTTTTTTTAAATCTTTTTCGGCATCGGAGGCCATTTAGACTCCATCCTTATTTTTATTAATTGGTAGCCAATATAATATAAATAAAATTTTTGTCGCTCAGGACGGGAAGCGAACTGCTGAACTTTGGTAGGTGAAGCCAGACCTCTAGTTCTGCACCAAGGGACAGGAATACAATACGTATTATCCAAGCATATTTATTTCTACCAATTGGTATTCAACCGGCCACAGATAGGGGGCGGAGGAGCTTTGTTGTATTTAAGGGTAATTGTTTATTTTACCATTTCCGTTAGTTAGATCTATACTAGAAGTTGATGAAAAAATATTTACGGTTGAAGTTTAAATATTAAATATTATATATATATATTAAATAGATAGCAGGTTAAAGAGTGGTCACAACAGTTTTGCTAAAGTGGGACTATATAAACAAATTCTTTCATTTGAGCAAACCTTATTTTTATAATTATTTCTTGCCTATTTTAGGGATATTTTTTGCAAATTTGAAATAAATTTTTTTTTTTTTATTTTTGAAAATTAACCGTTTTTGATAATAGCATATTTTGTTTTTGTTTTTCTATAGATTACCTAACTCAATTCAATTTTTTCTTGAATTTGAAAATAGTGGTTGCCATGTTATCGATATGCTGGCAACATTTGGTTACCCATGCTCTCACTAGATAGAAGCAGCAGCGCAGTCGCCTTTTGACGAGGCGGTAATGGTCTAACGGTGGCGGAGGCCAAGTCATTCGCTCTGTGACCTGGGAGGGAGAAGCTATACCTCGCGTGTGCTGCTATCATTGGTCCGTTTCAAACGTTTGAACCTAGAACCGAGTGCGCGCCAATGCCAGCCCCAAATCCAGACAAGTATTCATTACAGGCGATCAACATGGACGCAACAGCCATGGCGAGTAACACGGCGCCTGATTTCAAGTCCGAATCATCACAACAATTGATGACTGATGCCAACGATGATTCTCAAGGCTCAACAACACCACCATTTCCACATGACGATGTGGTACCATTACGTCGGATCAGAAGACATTCGGTTGAATCACAACCGGTGACCACAGCTGAATGGGTGACCGTCGCTATCCTCTGCTTCGTCAACCTCATCAACTACATGGATCGGTACACCACAGCCGGTAAGTCTTAACGACCAAATAAGCATCAATTCACCACAATTCTCATTTCACCGGGACAATCCTAACCTCACTCACACCTGTCAAATGACATTTCTATCACAATCAGAAAAAAATAAATAATCTCTCAATCTAAGATTAATTTATCATAAACTAAAATATACATTTACACATAATTCAATACTATCACTCTGCTTTGATAAATTTCTTCTAAATAAATGAATACATCCTTCTCCCACCGAAACAATTTTAAACAATTAAAAAATAATCAAAGGGAACAATTAAATAAATCTAAGCAGATTAGATTCCTCAGTATATAAAAATAATTAAATCTCAACTGTCAATAAAATTTTAAAAAATTAACCTGGGATATTAAAATGGGTATGATCATTCTTACCTTAAAAAATTAACAAATTCGCTCTTAAAACATTACGATTAAAAATGCAAAAATAGTTTTATAATTCACTTTTAATTAATAAAAAATCAAAATCACACCGGCAATAAAAAAATAATATTGGAGGGCAAGAAAATTTCGCCGGATAGATTCTGCATGTAGATCCTGTTTTCAGCTTTTGAATTTTTCATTTGACCTTTTTATTTATATAAAATTATCTCTGTCTCTCCCATCTACCTGTCTATCACACTTCTCCCTTAATTAGGTTCTGATTATATAAAACATCAAAAATACAAATTTAAAATTTAATAAAATAGAATATGCCAAAAATTAAAAATACCTTAATTTATTTTTATTAAAGGAGAAAAATTTTCAAAATTTATAATTGCTTTCTTGGATTATCATTATCTTAATCTCTCTTTAAACTGTCAGTCATAAAAATTGTGGTTTTGCGTGTTTAAGAGAAAAAATATAGGTTTAATTCAATCATAAATATTTCATAAACCATTGGAAGTCCCTCTTAAGGTGCACATAAATTTTTATTCCAATATATATTTATGTATATACATATTCTTTTATTACAAAATCAAAATTTACATTCGACAAAGAATTTTTTATTGATTGGGAATGGCTAGAACACAAAAAAAAATTATATAGTGCGATTTTTAAAAATTTTCATTATTTTCCAACGTTTCTGATATCCGTCATTATTTTTTCGAGAAAGCCACATGTCAAACCCAATCAATAACAATAAATACTTTTTCTATGGAACCAAAACGAGAATTAAAAATAGAATTTTTATTTAATAAACCAGAGGTTCAAAGCTTAAGAGATTTTTTATATAAATTATCAAGCACAATAGAAACGATTCATAAAATAATAAAAAAAAGGAGGGTGTAAATCACTCTCTTAGATAGTGTAGTCAGAATTCTTGTCTTTGGCTTATGCACCTTTTTCTTTCAAAAGCTTTCAATAAGTTAATTTTTTGAACATAAAGTTATTCATATCTTGACAAAGGAACCCGTTACCTTCTATACCTGATTTGCAAAGGGACCTGCAAATTCACGTCTTTGACCTATTATAAATTGTCAATATATTGAAAAAGATGCATCTTGGAGCCAAGAAAAATTATTGAATTATATATACATATTGTATTTATTTTAAAAACAAAAATACTGTCTTGAATGAATTAGTAAGTTAATTTGAGAATGACTACACCCTAGGATTTCTCAACTGTAAAATCAAATTTTATAATTGTAAATTGCTCTTTCAAAATATTAATAAAATAATCAATTATCTCTTTCTTGTGGTCTTATCATATCTTTTTAGAAAACCAGGATAAAAGATAGAGGAAAATTTTGTATAATAGAAAAATGTTAATTCTATAGATTTTTAATGAATTATTATAATATCTTACTTTCTTTGATTATTTTTCTATTAAGGTCAGTGATATGATAAATTTTTTACTCCACATTTCCATATAAATTGTGCGAATTCCATTCACTCACAGGTCGTTGATTTCCTTCCCATTTTCTTTCTCTTTCTCTTACTCCAAACAGAGCATTCAAATAAAATTCCGAAGGTTTGAGAGAAATTTCAAAACAACATAAGAGCTTTAAACCTCTGAGATTTCTTTTAATTATCAATGTAAATCTTGAGTTTTCCCAAGGCCATTTAAGAGTTTTTTTTCTAAAAATTAAAGTTCTCATTTTTAAAAAAGGATGCCGATTTATTTTTCATTCATTTAATGATCACTAATAATTTTGAATTTATCTTATTTTCTATAATATTCATATTATATACTTGCAGTCTGTTTGTATTTTTCTAACCAGCTGTTATTTAGGGTGGGACTCACTCACCCCTCTATTGATCATATAACGCTTTTTCTATATAAAGTGCATTTTATATATAAAGTACAAAATTGAAAGAAGAAAATTGTCGAGATTCTGTAATAAAAAAAGCAGCTTCACCAATAAGGCAGCCTTTGGATGCTCAATAAAAACTCAAAATTGTGACGTTTCGAACAAGGTTCATCACCAGTCCAATTTGATCGTTGATTGATATTTATGCCCAAAGGTGGTCAGTTTGTATTTGAAATACATATTACAATGTATACATATAAGAGCAACAATAGTTAATTTATTGTACAGTCTCTCATTGGAGTGTGAGTTCAATTGCGAATTTATTTTTACTTTTTCCAAAAAATAATATGCTTTTGTATTTTGTGAATGCTATATAATTAAAACAATACTTTCTCACAATATATTTCATATATAGGTAAAAGAAAGTAAAAAAATGTCTTAAGGCTAAAACAGTTCTCATTCTTTTTTGTCTGTCTCAACTCATTTCCGTTTTTGTTTTTTCTTCATGTGTGGGCCGACTTTGGTTTATTTATACTCGTAAAAGATATGTTTCTTTAGTATCATACTATAGTTTTCCTTTTATTCACTAAAGAACCGTAATATTTATTGAGATAGAATGATTCATTCACCTTCAACGAGTTTAAAATTAAATTTAGAATAAAAATATATCGATGATTTTTTTAAATGGACATTTTTACAAAAAGCCCTAGGCTCTGGTAAATAATATATACAAATTGTCTTTGGTTACTCTGAAAATAAAAAAAATTTCTAATTTTAAAACTCATTTGGCATTTTCTTTGACTTTGAGAACCCCCTGAGAGAATGAATAGCCTGAACAACTTCACAACAATTGGTGGTGTGGCTAGAACTCTTCCGGGCCTCTCCCCGGTCTTGTTTATTTTTTCATCTTATGAGCTTATCTTCTATTTTTCTCCTAGCTACGTCACTGATCAAAAGAATACGTTAATAATCTAACCATTTTCTAGCCATATATTTAACTTTAAGAATTTATTTATTTTTTTTTTTATTACCTTCATAGGCCTTTTATTTATAAAATAATTTGTCTCATCCATTGTAATAAGTAAAAAATTATCTGAGTAACTTAAATATTAATAAATGTCTTTGACCTAGTTTGAAAATACATATTTTAAAAAAAGAGTAATTACTGAAATTTATAAAAAAAAAAAAAAAAAAGAAAGAACTCTGAAAATAGCAGTGAGTTAGAGAAAGAGTGAGCGCCGCGTGGAGTCGCCTGACTTCTCGTCACGTCCACGTGGCTGCCATTGCCACTGACGTTACACTACCTCTCTTACCACGTTACATTACATCAGCCAATATGTTTACACTTTATGTAGTAGGTCTGCCGATTAAAATATTTTTATCGAACCATTTGACATATATGGTCAAGGATAAATTTATTCATGCTCTCGCCCTCTTATTAGAAACAAATTTTTACAATTCTTCAAAAACAAATTAATTTGACAAGTAGGCATTCTCAGGAATGTTTTTATCAGCTACTTCATTCGTTTTTATCAGCTACTGCCATTCAACTTCTTATCAAATTTACATTAACTTTACCGACCAACCGAAGGTTAAAAATAAATTTGGAATTGTACTAATGTTAACAAAATGTGTTTTGGAGTCCCCTGAGTCCATTTAAGTATTTATTGAAATGATGTCTGTGTGTGTATGTGTGGTTATTTCGTCTATGACACCTAAAAAAATAATTATTGGATTGTGTTAGAATTTTGCATACATAAAATAGACCTCGATAAATAGAGTCGGTAAAGTTAATAGCTCTAATAGTCCGATCGACATGTTATATTCAACTGACAATTTAGAAATTTTAACTTCACCTTTAGACCGGTTTTTTATTAGATGGTTAGGAATTTTATAAAATATTACTAAATACTCATATTTTTTTCATTTCATTAATTTATTTAAATAACCCCTTCTAAAAGCTAACTAACCATCTATGGTAAATAGTCTCTTAGAATCTCATATTATCGTATATCTCTTTGGTCTAGTGATCCCTACAATAATTGATTAATTTTTCAAATTATTATTGATCTCTTTCTACCATTATTATTCCCTAGTTTGTGATTAAAATGTCACGGCTGGTTGGATTTCTTTACCACGTTTTAGGGATTGCCCTTCCTAGTAGCTAGCTGTCTTTCCCAGTTGGCTAACCAACCATTAATCTCGAATAAAATTGGTTAATAATATTTAAAAAAAACCGATAACATTATGATAATGATAAGATTAACAGTGAATACTTAAAAAAAAAATCTAATCTTATTATACGTGCAATAATTATATATATTTGTATGTTTTTTGAGCTCGAAAACGGCCCTAAGGATTTTTTTGAAATTCACGTTATAGGGGGCTTTTGGGCTGGCAAATCGATCTGTTGAGGTTTCATCTTGGTGAAAACTCATTTTGATTGGTTTTTTCTTAATTAAAGTAATTGATCAACAGGTGTGTCAATAAATATCC
>JAAAKE020003898.1:0-11209 GCA_010014785.2 Anisolabis maritima
AGTATAGAATAGGTTGGAAAGAAGGGACCGGGTGGAATTAGATATAGGAGTAGTTAGCTAGCTAGAAATGAATATAAAAGGAGGAGTTAATGTTAGGAAAAGTAACTTCACGGGGTGCCGATAGATGGCTACGGCCAGAGGTCGGCTGGGTTTGAGGTATGTGTCTCCGTGCACGTAAGCACCTCGGGTAAATAAACGGTGACCCCGGTAGGTGGGCCTATACGGTCCAAATGAAATAAAAAAATATATAGATAGAATTACTCTTGGATCAAGCCGGCACATACATACTAATTATATGATTTAATGGGGGTTTTGTTAGACGAAACCCCACCAATAAATCATATCTTGCGATGAAGATGGTCTGGAGCCAAGTCAGCTGATTTATTTGCAAATAATATATTTTCATTTCTGTTCTCTCATCCACTCATTATGTCTTTATGTTTATGGTTTGTATTTATAATTAATTACTTGTGTTCGATAAATTCTGTTTTAATGACTTTTAGATATGATATATTTAACCGTATATATAATTATGTAAATAAAGTGTATGCTATATAAAGAATTTGAGGAGTACAAGAAGTAGCCATGTAACAACCGCCACACCTATAATTTGTCTAGTCAACAAATGGAAAAGTGGCGAATTCAGAGATGAATGGGGTTCTTCTAATTTCTAAAGAAAAAAAAAGAAGAAATAAGGAAAAGTGGAAAAAAAAAGTGCATTAAAGTATATCTGGAACCTCCGCCACTTTTGCTAAACTATTGGGGAGGCAGGAGAGCATATAGGTTGGTTAAAAAAGACGTTCGTTTGATAAACATTGCTTTAGAAGCCAAAAAAACTATTATACATTAATAATAAGAGAGATCTCGGTGACTACAGGAGTCTTTTCACATTTTTATCCCTAATTGTTACCAGTTCAGCAGTACTAGGCTTTTCCGATAATTTATTGCGATGGATTACATTCAAAGTATTCATTAATGAAATCTGCTACTTCTTCTGAATTCAAAATGCTCCTATGATCCCCAGGGAAAAAAATCACTTTGACTTGGTTCTTAAAATATTTTCTAAGTCCATAATCCTCTTCTAAATTATTTAACATAAATTTCTCTGGACGAATTAAATAAACCAATGAAGATAAAAGTTCGTTATCTTCCGGTAAAGTCACTTTTTCATTAAGACTTATTAAATATAATTTTGTAATTTGTAAAATATGATCGGTATGCTCCATCGGATTCTCTACTTTATTTTGATTAACATTATTGTGTAGAAATTGTAATCTCTCATCCCATGAAGGGAACGTTACTAGTTTAAAGAACAAACTTTCCAGGTCTAATGGTTCACTCGAAAGGACTTGCACCATTCTCATTAAGAGATAAGATTCGATCACAACAGAGATGTCTTCTAATTTGGAAGCCTGAGTGAGAGAGGTTTTGAGAGAATGGGAAAGATTAAATACAAATTCAGGTGAGCCATCAATTAAAACCAAACGACATTTATGTCCTAGCATTTCAAGTTCTTTGATTAAATCAAAAGCAATTGCAGAGCCAAGTGAATATGCAATGAAAAAGATTTCATTTAAATTTAAAAGTTTTACTTTGTCCAGTACTAAAGGTATTAAATTTTGAGTGATTGTAGAAAAAGATTCGAATGGAAAATAGAGAGGATATAGAAAATAAACTGGCGCTTTTAATCGTTTTGCCAATTGAGTGTAAAGGGAAGGAGTGCTTTCAAACCCAGGAATAAAAAATATCGGATTTCCTGTAGTTTCCAGAGTAGAGAGTGAGATAATAGGTTTCATTATGAGAGCATCATCTAAAGAATGAAGAATGTTAACCAAGTGTTCATTATCGACATCTAGGATTGCATTTTCCTTTCCTTTCTCTTTCTTATTCTCTTTTTGAAGGGTATATTCGTGTAATTTGGCAAAAGTCATGCTTCTTAGCTCTTTTGGTGTTAAAACTATTTGAAATTCCCGCTCTAATCCTTGAATGATTTCTACCCCTGTCATGGAGTCCATTCCTAATTCTGCGAGTGTCACATGATGAGAGACGGATTTCAAATCCTTTATTGAAAGAATATTTGCAACAAATGTGACTGGATTCGAGGTGTCGTATGTTTTCTTCTCTGCTACTACCATTGATGAGACAATCGGGGATGTTTGATTCAGAAAAATATCTAGAGTTGCTAAACAAGACTCAATACCTTGTAAAAGAGTTCCACCAATCGAGAAGTTTTGAATTTGAGAACCTTGCATCTTGGCAACTAGACCAACATCGCCTACAGCTCCCCATTGAATGGCTAGAGCAGGGAAGCCCTCCGATTTGCGCTTTTCTATTACCCTCTCCATCACAGAATTCGCTAAACCATAATTTGTTTGAGAAATGTTCCCTCTTCCACAAGAGACTGAAGAAAATACAACAAAATATTCTAAAAGAGGACAGAGTTCTCTTGAAGCTATATCTAGTAGTTGAGTTGCTAATGCTTTTGGTGCCGTTGCCTCTTTGAAGCTCTCTTCTGTTTGGTTTTCAAATAGATTATCTTTTAGATTTACAGCCAAATTAAAAATTCCTCCAATCGGGCCAAGCTCATTGGCTTTCTTCAAAAGAGCTTCAACTCCTTTAGGATCTGTAATGTCATCTTGGCTTATTACAACAGTAACATCAAATTCCTTTCGCCATAATTCTATCTTTGAAGTTTGGTATCCTGTTGTTACTCCTGAACGGGAATTTAGAATAATTTTATAGACGCCTCGAATAATCAACCAGTTAGCTAATTCGAGTCCGATGCCTCCAAGTCCACCTATAATAATGTAACTTTTCTCTTCTTTTCCTATAAATTTCGGGACACAAGATACAAGTTTTGGTTCAATAGGAGCATCGTCTGGCCTGATTTTTATAAGTACTTTCCCAAGATGTTTTCCTGTAGTCATGTATCTGAAGGCAGCTTCTTGTTCTTCGAGTTCAAAAATTGTTCTATCAATAGGTTTTATAGCTTTTGATTTTAAATTTTCTAACAAAATATTAGCAAGTTCATCGTATTTATTATAATCAAGAAATTGATCTAACATGATACTATGAAATGAAATACCTTTGTTGAGACTTTCTAAATAAAATGGGTTATTAAGCGAGAAATCATATTTACCTAATTCCAAAAATTGTCCTCCTGGAACAAGACATTGAAGACTAGCTCTTTGTTTTTCTTCTGCTAAGGAATTCAGGACGACATCAACTCCTCTTCCATCGGTTCTTGACATAACCATATCATAAAAACTACAATCTCGAGAATTGCCAATATCTTTAGGATCAAGATTAGGGAAAATTTCTAACAAATTCTTCTTTTTATGAGGCGCACATGTCGCAAGCACTCGACATCCTTTATGTAGAGCTAAATTAATGGCTGCCTGGCCGATTCCTCCAGTTGCTGAATGAATCAATATAGTCTCACCAGCTGTGATATTTGCTTTTTTATAAAATGAAAAGATACAAGTGGTATAAATAACTGGAATTGTCGCAGCTTCTTCCAATGTCCACTCATCTGGAACATCCATCAATGCTAGAAGATCTGATTTTATATAAGTGGCGAGAGCATTCCTTTTAATTATTCCGAACACGCGGCGTCCATCTAAGGTTTTTCCAGAAAATTCAAAGCCCTGTTCAGAAATAGAACGAGATGCCTTTTTAATAAAAGGCATTGCTAATTTACCAGATGCATACATGATATCCCGGAAATTTAGGGAAGAATAATGAACTTGAATAAATTGTTCCTTCGGAGATTTCGGAGTCCATTTTTCTGGATCTAGATTCGTTTGAATCCATTTCAAAGAAGAGAGATCGCCTTTCACAATATTATCTACATAAGCGCTTGGGGCTTTTATCATTTCGACTTCTTCTAAACATAAATGCCGATAAGAGCCCCAGACTCCGTTATTGAGAATATTGATTCGGATATTTTTTGTTATCTGATCTTTATAGAATGGAAGGTCAACATTAAATTCCGGTGCTTTTGGGTCATTAATCAGAAAACATTGCATTGGCACTGAAATATGCTCTTTGGTAATGCAATTGAAAAAACCCAAAATTCCACTAAATTTTTCATTCTCAGAAACAAATATGATATTTTGATTTTCTTTCGCACAATTTTCGATGGATTTTTTCGCTTCTGGAATCCATTCAAATGAGTCCGATTTAAAGTTTATTACTTCATATCCTATTTTTTCTACATTCTTTTTTAATATCAGCACCATTTCATCTTTTAAAACGATTTGTGTAATAATTTTAAACATTTTTTCAACATTTTCAAGAGAAACGTTTGCCTTTTCACGTAATACGAGCATACCATCTTTATCAATATGCTCACTTGTTTTTATCATTTCTTCATTGTTCTCTAAAAGATTATTACATATTATGAAATTGAAATCATTTTCTTGAGGAATATTTTGACGACTCTCTAGTGTAATTTTGTTTTTTAATTTTTCAGCTTGTGCTTCAGGGTCATTGACCCCTAAAACCAACATTTTTGCATGATATAAGGGCAAATCTCCAAATATATTCATCAACTCATCACTTAAAATGCTAGGCATCTGTTTATCATCTTCTTTTTTTTCGCTTTCACATTCTCGGGCAAACTCTAAAATTTTAATTTTATACCCGTTTAAATTCTCTAAAATTAGATGTAGGATGATGCGCAAACAAATTTTCCATTCATGCATTGGGATATTCATCTCAAATGGAATAAATAGGTATTTTTCAAGGACTGGTAAAGCAGTTGCTTTCCTTCTTTGTATCCCTGAGAAATTAAAGCCTCGAATTTCAACTCCGCCTGCTTGAATTATGTTTAAATTTTCACAAAGTTTCACTGGAACTGAAGTAAATTTCATTTCGTTCTCTTCTATGATTTCACATTCTTTAAGAATTTCTTCGTGACGTTTCGGATCAATTATCACTCTTTCTAAAGTAGTCGGTACAAATAATCCACGTCCCTTTTCAGAAAAGATCAGAGGTTGAAGTAAATTGTCCATGAATGCTACCCAATTCTCTCTCCATTCTACAAATCCTCTTCCTTTTTCTGGGTAGATTTTTCTAAGTCCTCTGAAAAGTCCATTATATTGATAACCTCTTAATCTAAGTTCTTTGTATATATCATCTTTTTCAATGACGATATCATCATCTTCGATAGATTTTTCAGGAATTTCGGCGAAAATTTCTTTTTTCATAATTTTAACTTTCCCACTTGAAACTAAATTTGAATTTTCATAAATTTCGAATAATCCTGTTTTATCATCATAAGATATCACTAGAGCAACGCTACCTTTTTTTGGGATCGAGATCGCTCTTACAAAACGGACATCTTCAAAAATAATTGGAAAATAGGTTTCTGAAAACTTCAACATAAACGCCGTCCAAACGATATATAAATATCCCGTGGCAGGAAATAAATTTCGTCCATCTATCATGTGACCTTCATAAAATTTGTCTTCATTCATATACAAATGAATGTAAATTAACATTTCTTCTGGAGGATCAATGAAGTAATATCTTATAACGAAGGTATTTTTATAATCCCATTTGATCAAAGGGGAAATCATTGGAGTCCCTCGAGAGACTGGGAACTCTATTTTCGGATAAAGGAGATCCAATTTGGGTTGAGCTCCCACTTCAAATAGTTTCCCTAAAAGAGTCAAAAAATCTTCGCTTTTGTTATTTTTGGTTCCAAAATTGAAAATATTAATATTATTTGTGAATTTTTTAAATAATTCCGTCGGAGATAATTCAATGAGACAACTCCTTTCGTTAAGGTGTGAAAGGATATGATTTAATTTTGGGAAATTCGTTATAGAAAGGATAAGGTACTCGTTCAAAGTGATTTCCCCTTGCGATTGCCATCTCAACCAACTGGAAGAGCAATTCAATGTTTTCTTAAAGAGCAAGGATTTATTTTTTCTACTCAGATCAAAAAAATTCAACTCTTTCTGTCTGGTCCAAAGACTTAAATGATCATCAATCAAATGAAAGCCATTTTTTATTAATAAATTATTTAAATGATTTTTGGTTTTATCCGATAAAATCAAATAATTTTCTTTATATTCCCAAATTTTTTTAATTTCCCCAGAATAAATTTGATTTTGTAATGCATTAATATCACTTCCTAAGTATAGAGAATCCCTTTTGTTTATTCCTTGCGATATTTCCCCAAATTTCAGAGCAATCAGAGTTGCTTCTTCTGCTGATATAATCCCATCAGCAAAAGCGGCAACAATTTCGCCATAAGAAATTCCAGCAAAGCGATCCAACTTGACATTTAAGACCTGAAAAAGATTTACGATTCCCATTTGAACGACCACGGAAGCCACAATCGAGTGCAAATCGGATTTCTCACTTCCTGACTCAAACATTTTCACGAGATCAAAAGAATGGACTTTGAGTATTTTTGAGGGATCTTCAAGGAATTTTGTAAAAAGAGGAAATTTCAAAAGAATTTTCCCAATATGAGCCCAGCCCTTTTCCAGTCCTGAAAAGACAGCCACCAATTCCTTTTCTTGGCCTGTGTAATAACTAAAATGTGTTTCTTTATGATCTTCACTAAGCAAAGCATATCCTCTATAATTATGACCTGGGATGCCAAAAGAGTGAATGGCATGAAAGAGACGAATGTATTCTTTATCTAATGGACGACTCGTAATCTAAAAAGAAAATAAAGAGAGTAGTAAATAAAGTAAAAATAAAATAATTAAAAAGACTTACATCTTTGAAGAGATATTTTAATGCCTCTTTTGTTCTTCCGGAGAGAGCTACAATTCGAGGCAATTCATTTGGATCTTGGGGTAGAATTTTTTTCTGTTTTTTGTTCCATTCAAGTAAGAGGTGAGCATTTCCTCCACCAAATCCAAAAGAATTGATTCCTACCATTCCTTCCAAGAGAGGTTCTGTTTCGGTCACAACCTTCATCTTGTTGTTTTTAAAACCTTCAACCTTAGAATTCGGAGTATCAAAGTAAATATTTGGTGGAATGTATCCCGTCTCCATTGAGATTATCACTTTGGTTAAGGAATTTAACCCTGAAGTTGGTTCGCTGTGGCCGATGCTGCTCTTAACAGACCCAATTGAGAGGGCGGATTTTCGATTTTTACAAAAATAATCACAAATTGCATTTGCCTCTTCTGGATCTCCAACTGAAGTTCCAGTTCCGTGAGCTTCTATATAACTTAATAACAGAGGATCCAGCTAGAAAAAGATAGAAAAAGATAAATTTTTATTTGAGAGCTCAGAGAAATATTAAATAAAATACCTTGGCTTCCCGGTAACATTGGCCAAAGAGAGTTTGTTGTAATAATCCAGAAGGGTATGTAATTCCTTCGTCTTTAAATCCATCTTGATTTGTTTTCGAATGCACTATGCGGCAATACATTCTTCGGGCATCCTTGGCCTTTTGAAGAATTGCCACAACAATACTCTCCGAGCGAGCGTAGCCGTCTGCTTTGTCATCAAACACTTTGCATTTTCCATCTTTGCATAAGACACCCAGCCAGGCAAATTGTCGAGACAACATCCAATCCATACACAAATTAGAGCCAGCTACTATTGCAGTGTCACATTTGCCTTCCCGTATTTCCCTAGAGTTAATATATTATATATTTTATTTTATTTTTTAAATATATCAATAAATCTTTCCTACAGGAGGTCTCGTAAAAAACTTAAATCTCTATGGGTAATTGTAAGTAAATTTCTAGTAAACAAGTTTGACCCTCCAAACAGAAATCCTATTTATTTCCAGAATCTCTTAATCAATGAAGAAATTCTTCATTTAAATATTAACCTCTCAAACCTAAATGTGCCTATATAAAATAAAATATTTACGATAAGAGAAAGATTTTTTCATACTATATAATATTTACTAATTTAAAAAAAATTGCTTTGGCTGGAAACTGAAAGTGAAATAACATTCCGTTTTAAAAAATTATAAAAATTTGTATTTCCTAATTTGATTTAAAAAAAAAAAAAAAAGAAGCAAAATAATTTGAAATTCGCAAATGTTCAAAATTTTGTTGCAAGAGATTTAGAGAAAGGAAAGTCCGCCTGAGCTCTTATAATTTTTCTTCTTTTGTTTAAAATAATCCTGGTCCCAGGACCTTTATTGGCTCCAAGCTAAACTAATTAAGAAAAGGTCCCCTGAGTCTCATTCAATATAAACCTGGTTCATATTTGGGTATTTAGGAAATAGTTTTACTCCTCTCAACTACAATGATATTGATAAGAGTTGCTCACTAAAAATCAAAACAGAGTTCTTATCATGGGCGTAGTCACATTTTGTTAGAGAAGGGTAAGAATTCGATATCATTTCTTATGAAAAAATAATGTCTTATCAACTATTGACCTGGGAAATAGAGAAAATCTTACTTTCCAATTAATTTTACTACTTAATTCTACAAAAACACAGGAAAAAGTATTTTTTAGTTTTTTCATACAATTAAATAGCTATATTGTGATTTTTGTATAGGTCGTATCATTAACTAGCAAGATCAATCCGAAGGAAAACGTTTATCTATTTTCAAGATTAATATACCGAGCTCGGTCCTTTTTTTAAATCTTTTCAGCATCTGAGGCCATATAGACTAGACCAATTGTTATCCAATTGATATAAATAAATTTTCATTGTACTATCTGGGATCCGAACCCACATCCCTTGGTTTTTAAGGTTATCAAAATTGACAATGTCAGTATCTTTATCCTCTCGGCGACGGATGGAGGGGGGGGGGGGGGGGGCTCGGTCCTTTAAAAAATATTGGCATAAATAATAATATTCTTTTTTAGACTATTACTCTTTAGGCGGAGTTGTTTTTCTAATCAAACACTTAATAGAAACAAAATAGTACAATTTTTTAAATCGATTATTACAATTATTAAATAAGTTTTCCAAAAATAGATGCCTTGTCCTCAAAAATGGTAAAAAGTCATTAAAATAGCTCAAACTCAGGAGCTTACAGACTGTTCCACACAATAACGATTAAATGAACAAAATAATAAGTATAGGAACAAAAAATTTTAAAAAGACCCGAAAATAGTTAAGAGAAAGCAAATGCGCGTGTTATTTCCTTAATCGTTTCGCTAAAAGGAATTCTACATTTAACTAAATTTTTTTTCTATAATTTGATAGAAATTTTATATTTATTAATATAATTTTTAATTATTTATTTTTATTTTTTTGAAATTTGATATAATTTGATATATTTATTAATATTTTTTATTAATTAATTATTGATTATTATTAATTTATTATTTATTTTTATTAATTATTTATTATTTTTTCTTATCAAAAAACATACAAATGTATATACAATTAGAGCTCGTATAAAAAGATTAGATACAATGGACGTATATCGAGCTCTTCAAGAGGAACATATATATTTTTCAAGAATGGGGGTGTGCTTGACTACGCCCATGACTTTATTTTGAATATTTTTCTGTATTTAGAATTCAGAATCTCCCACTTTCGCGGCGGATCTGCTTACCCTTGCCATGGGGATATCTTTTCCTAAACCTAGGACACTTCGATTCAATCTTCTCACTAATACTATGTACAATGGTATTTATAAAAACTAATAGTACGTACTTATAAGCCAAATCGATGGCATAACAAGAGCTCGAACAAGCCGTGTCACAATCTATTTTATTTTGGGTTGATAATCCAAAAACATAAGCACATTTACTTCCCATCATATGCCGTGGCGATTCCGACAGTGCAAATCCATTTCGAATTGATGAATTAAATAAACTGAAAAATTCATTTTTTTAAATAATTATTTTTTTAATTGATATTTCCTTATTTTTTGCTTACTATTGTTTTTCTAATTCACATAAACAAGTTCCCATGAAAATTCCCGTACGCGTTTTACTCAATTCAGCTGGATTCATTCCAGCATCGAGAAGTGCTTCAAAGGTTTTTTCGAAAAAGATCCGTGTCATGGGGTTAAGGCAGAAGGCTTGATGGAAATGTTGCCCAAAGAAGCCAGCATCCCATTGATCGATATTCACCAACTTCCCTATTCGTTGAGGGGTCTCGTCACTTGCTGAAAATGGAAAATTTTAAATAACATGAGTTAATTTCAATTAAGATAAAGATAATGGTCTCTATTGCCCCTCTCTCAAGTGCAACTTACGAGCTCTCCATCGCCTGGGGTCGTCGTTTACCATATCCTCCTTATTGAAGAGTTTCTCTTGAAACTCTAAGACGTTTGATGCTTCTGGATAGGATCCAGCGATTCCTGTTACAACGATTTCCTCTCCAGATGGTGGATGGGAAAGAATTTCGCCATATTTTAAAGAAGGTGGACTACAAAGCTCATCCAGAATTTTATTCATCTGCTCTTCATTATTTGATTCCATCGTTTCTCTGGGTTACGCCAAATTTCTAAAAGTAAAATTATGAAAATAAATGATTATTCTTTAAGACAAAATCGGGAGTGACCACCTCTCGACTTTCTCATATACACATAATAATAATATATACTTCATATAAACACATAAACAGGTTCGGGCAAAATGGATGAAAAACTCGTCGTGTATATGCCTGAAATTAATATTAAATAATGGCCTTTTATATGGATAGAGATATCGTTTTAAAGACTAGATGCCAAATACTAAAAATAAGTAAATATTAAATAATAATAATCCATTAAGAGAAGAAAAACTCGCCCACTTTTCCAGATATCGGTCAGGTTATTAGGTTTCCCCAACGGATTTTTTCACATATCTTTGATTTGATTTTCATTAGAATTTTCATTCACTGTGTAAAACTTGGGATGTAGATGGATGGTTATCATGAATTACCTGAGTTAAGGTTGGTATTTTTTCTACTATCCCTACGTTTTGAGGTCCCCTGAGCCTAAAAAATGGGTCTCGCAAAATGGTCTCTCTCTCTCTCTCTCTCAGGGTGTCTGTCTGTCATTGAATAAGATTTCTCAAAACCGAAAAAACGTAAAAGGCTCGAAGCTTTTCAAAGAAATCGACCAGAGTACTAGTACTTTACTGATGTACTTTTTTTTTCGATTTTCTCAAAATTCGTTCTAACGATTTACCTTTACTTGTATATTGTATGTATATGTATAGTTTTTAGTTTTTTTCGATTTTTTCTTAAACTACTCTAATAATATTGATTAAATTGGCTGGCTAATAAATTTGATAATCTTTGGGATTAAGTATTAATAATTTTCCACTT
>JAAAKE020003920.1:0-11208 GCA_010014785.2 Anisolabis maritima
TAAATCAATTTAACTAAAATTCATTGAAAAATTTAATTAAAAGGCAAAGGGGAGGAATCAAGGACGAGAGTGTAGGTATCACCATTTCTTCCATCCATTATATGCCGCTCTTTTCCTTTCATATTTCAAATGGCGTTAAGTCGTGGGACGGGTTGGTCTCTCTTTTTCGCATCACTTTTTTTGACCCTATTCCACCTCGTAGGAAGAAAGGGCAAAAACAGAAGAAGAAAATCGCAAAAATTCTAAAAACCAACAAAAGTAAAGTGATTCCCAGCTTATTTTGGAGTGAATTACATTTCAAATATAATCTAAAACAGGTATTCACAACCTGAGCCATTTGGTTCTCCAAGGGAACCACGTGAATTCCCAGGAGAACCTTCAAAAAAAAATTATTAAATCCAGAAAGCCATGAGACTTTTTTATTTATAATAAAAAAATCTGGTTAGACTAACATTAAAGCACATCACATAACTTTTTTTTTACCTTAGGCAAGAGTAATGTAATATCATGTGCTTTCATACCAGATTTTTTGTCTCAGTACATTTTTTCTCTATATAATTTAGATAAGAGTATATAAAATTTTTGATAATAAGGGAAATTAAATGAAAAATTTCAAACAAAATAATTTATAGAGAATTGCAGATTTTTTTTTCGAAAAGAGATTGGCGCACTGAAACTGAGGCAAGGTACAAATATATAGATCGTCTGGTCTTACATCTCTCAAGTGAAATCTTAAAATTGTTTTGCCTCTATCTTTTTTATTTGTGGACGAATTTATATGAAAATACAGAAAATTCACTTTCAGTAAATCATAAATGCATGCAAATTTTTTAGTTAAAATACACCCATTTTAAGGACACCTTTATTAGTGACACCGACAATTCCAAATTTTAAATTTTGCGCTTCCAATTTTTAAATTTTTCTTCTTTATTCGTCGTTTTTTTTTTTATTAAATAAACATATTTAATGCTCAAAATTGATAAATTTAATCAAAAATCAAATAATCTAATTAGAACATTCGTGTTTTGGTCATAAAATATACAAAATTAAAGAAAAGTCAATTTTTAACGTTTGTTTGACAGGTGAATTAATTCATTTTGGTTTCATCAAATTATTAGAAAACTACGAAAGATATAAAAATAGTGAATGGTTCTTCTTAATCAGCATAAAATTCTACATCGAATAGTTATACCAAATGTCATATAAGTTTTTGGTTAATGATAATTAGACTTACAAATTTTGTTATGGTTTTTATTTAATCACTCAAAAAATAATTAAAATAGAAAAATAAGGATTATATATTCGTAATTCTTATAAAATTCTGCATCAAATACATATATAATATATCTGCTAAGTTGTTTAATTTAGTATCTAATATTTTTATAATTTTTATCAATAGATCAAAAACTATCCGAGATATCGAAATTTTGTCTACGCATTCTTAATATCCGTGAAATTTTGCATTGAAATGATATATTACACGTCTTCATAGGCTTTTATGAAATATTTCTTCATAGTGATAATATATTTTTTTTTTTAATCTCAACAAACCTTTCCTTCTCACTCCACCCACTTTGCTATTTTTATCTCTGTTGCCTCTTCCCAACAAAAAGACACACTATCTCCCCCAAGGTTACCTAATACTTTATTCTTATATACTCCTCTCCCTCTCTCTATTTTCTTAAATCACTTGATCTTTTTTCTTAAATTTTTTTTTAATAAAAACAAAAATACCCTAATCATTGAATTTTTTTAAAAATTGATTTTAAAGAGGGATGACGGTATTTATTTCTTAATTATAAATTAAATCAATATTTTTATTTTCTATTTATTTATTATTTATAATCTATTTGGATACTAAAGCCGCTAGACTTCACAAATATATTCTATATTAATACAAATAAGAGAAAGTAAAATCAGTATCAATGACTATCAATTTAGATTCAGCATTCAATGAAGAATAAACGTGTCTAGTTACTTTATTATAGTAGATATAAATTCATTAATGAAAGGTTGGTTTTTATTTTCTTTTCGCTCACTCTGACGGTGAGATACAACTTTTCGTTGTATCCAGAATTCAATAAAGAATATTCCTACAAATTTTCGTTAGGGTACATAATCTAGTTTAGTAGTTATAAATTAAAACTGGTGCTCGTGTGAGACATCTTTTTCTATTCTTTTTTATTTATTTATTTTAATTATTTATTATTTCTCTATATAAAATTACATTCACCATCTCATTATCTTTATTCTCCTAAATTCTCGCTTTAATGACGGAGATATTAATTATTTAATGTAAATCAATTTTCCATCTCTTTTTAACATGATTAGCAATACGACGTTGCCATTTAGAAATCGGGTCCTAGCTCTATCGTGCTTGAAATTTTACTTCCAAAAAGGCTTTCTCTTTCATTAATTTTTTATTTCATTAATGTTAGCTTACATTTAAATTAATAATTACATTGAAATTAATATTGAAAAATTTATCCTTTTATTTAAAATATTTTACTGGACATTTTAAAAAAACATGACACTTCTGAAATTTGGAACCAATACGAAGAAGGAATATTCATCTCAAAAGGTATATAAAATTATATAATTTTACTCATAAAGATCTCATTTATTTCTTTTTAACTTTATTAAATAATGTCTATTTCAAATAGTCATTAATTTCATAGTAATTCTTCTAATTTTTTTTTTAAATTAGATTTTAACATTATTAAATTACAAAATTTTCTATTAAACAATGATTTTGCATAAAATACAACGTCCCAGCCATTCATTATTCTTTAGGTACAATTCAGCAAGATATTTACATTCAGAAGAAGACGAAAATGAATGGCCGAAATATTATATTTTATGCAAACAAACTATAGATAAACCAAAAATATGTGTATATAATAATACTACTCAATATCAATTTTACAAAAAATTTTCCAGATAACATCATTTGAATTGATTACGTGAAGTCTGCAGTTATTCAATTTTTCCTAATTTCTAGACTCTAAATCTTTGGTTTCTCTACATCTTGGATTTGGTGCTCCTTAAGTTATCTCTACTAGAAATGTCATACTTCTTGGGGTAAAATTCTACATTTATTTGATGCTATTTATGTTTTATTGTCCCAGTGATTACACTTCACAAATTGCTTTACTATCTATTACATTCTGAGGTCGAAAAATTCACCATAGGATGATTTTACTAGTTAATTATATGTTTCTAGATAAAAACAAAAGCAAATTAATTATATGAAAGAGTAAAAAATAAAAACATTTAAATTATTTTTCATATAGTTTATATTTATTTCGACTTCAATTTCTTCCCTCCACTTCTTGACCTTGGGATACATATCCATCTATTTGGCTTGTCTAAAGAATAATGTCGGATTTTCTTATCTGTAAAACAGCTGTGTCTTCTTCCTCCCTAAGTTCTTTTTTATATAACTTTTTCTTTATAAATTATCATAATTTTTTTCTTAATATTCAAATTATTGTAATTGCTAGGAAAATTTTTACTATCTGTCGGTTGTTGCTGTTCCTAATATCAACTTCATTTTCAGAGCAGAAACGGCTAAAGAATGGACAATCATTTCAGGTGAGAAACATTCACTCTAGCCCCGATTTTTGTGGATTAATATATTCTTCAAGCAATAGAAGATCATCTTTCTAAAACTTTGTCACAAATGGAGAGGATATTTTCCCTTTAAAAGAAGAGACGACCGAAACGTCGATTAAAAGTTATTTTTTAAGTAAGTTTTTTAATCAACTGCTGTCGTTCACTCACTTTTAATAATACAAAGTAACTCATCTCCTCCAAATTTTAAACTAGTATTAAAAAGGGCTTGAAAGAAAAACAAAATTACGGCAGAAAAATTGAATACTAGGCCTAACAGGTTTAGCAAAAAAAATTAGAGCGGAGGAAAAATTTAATAAGGAGAGTTGAGAGACATTGTTTTAAGCCATTGTTTCTCAATTAGAGGTTTTACAAGGGGATGACGCGAAGGACTAACAGAAAAAAAGCTCAAACAAAATAGCAATGTTATTTATTTATATATATATAGACTTTTTTAAATTTTGTTATATTTGGCCGGTGGAGGGAGTTCAGACTTATATCTCCCCTTCCCCTTCCAATAGTATACGTCACTTGAGAACATTATCTAATTTCACAAATTATAAATTTGTTATTTAAGTCTTTAATATAAGCATAAATATTTAATTAAGCAAATGGTTTAATTAAAATCTTACCGTGAAAATGTCTTAAAATTACATAATAAATAACCTCAAAAGAAAAAAGTATGTAGGACTACTCTAAAAAGAGACTTTATTGAACTTACGTTTATTTTTCTTTGCTTCAGGTTCAAATAAAAAATAAAATAAATAGAGCAACCAGTTCATTGTCAAGTTTTCCCCACCACTAGCTTTTCGGTTCTAATGGAAGGCAAGATTTATGTAGGTTTCTCGATAAATAATCTCATGTCGATAATTATAGAAATTACATTTTCGGCTTGGAAGACAAAGAAGCCATATTTTTCAAGAGACCTTACAAACGTTTTCTTCGTCTTAATAGGAATGGGTAAAAAAATTTTTTAACCTTGGAATCTTATTTTCTTTTTGAAAATTATTTAAAAAAAAATCAATTTAAATTAAAAAGAAGTATGCAAGTTTTTTCTATAAAAAAAGGGGCTTCATGGAATAGTGGTTAGCATTTTGCAGTGGTGATCAATCACTGTTCAATCCCAGTTTCAATCGGATTTTTTCATTAAATAAAAAATGATTTAAAAAACTTGGATTAGAATATCAATTGCTATCATGTTGAGTCTTAAAGTAATTCTCGAAGAGATGTACTGTCGTCTGGAAGGGACGTTAAACAAAAAAACATTCTCCATCTATGATATACGCCTAAGGCTCCTCAAATAAGACATTCTAATTAGTAAAAAATAGCTTCATGAAAGAGTCCAGGTAGAAATAGAAGATTAGACATCTCCTGGATCCTTCACTGCTAGCACTATATTTAACATTTTCAGAGTATATATTCTCATTAATCGCACAAACAGACTAATCGGCCACTCCTTTAAGGAAGAAAATTTAGAAGATGGTGTAAAATAAATTAAGTGTTAATAGATAGCTGTTATATTGATATAAATAAAGATGAAATATATTCTCGTAAATCAGCTATTTTTTCTTGATGTTTCGGCCTAGATTTAGGTCATTATCAAAACTATAATCATACAACAATTATACAATTCATATTTTTTATATTAACACCTGCAATTTTAGAAAAGACTTCAATACCACTATCCTTTTATATAGGAACATTATTAATTAAAATTGTGAGACCAAGTGGTTGCTATTTATAATACATTTTTTTCATAAATATTCTTATTTTTATTTCTTTCATTATATTTATATTTTTTAAATTTTTTAAATAACCATTTAGCAGTGGCGTAGAGTGAATGATCCAGTAGATATCTAATCTTCTATTTCCACCTCAGGCCTTTCATCAAGCTAATCTATACTAATTAAAATGTCTTATTTGAGGAGCCATATGCGTGTAATCTAATATATCATAGATGGGGAATATTTGTTTAACGACCCTTCCAGATGACTGTACATCTCTTCGAGAATTACTTTTGGACTCAACATGATAGCAATCGGTATTATAATCGAACTTTTTTAAATTATTTTTTTTTAAATGAAAAAATCTGGTTGAAGCCCGGATTGAACAGTGATCACCAATGCAGATTTCTAGCCACTATTCCATGGAGCCCTTTGTTATTGAAAAAACTTGCGTAAAATCTTTTATTTTTATTTTTTATTAAACAACCATTCTATTCCTCAAAATGTGTAAAATTTAGTTAAAATTCAAAATTGACTTAACGATCAAAAATTGTATTTAATTAATTTTTTATATATTTAATATAATTCTTTTGTAGTTTTGATAATTGCCTAAATCGAGGTCGAAACGTCAGCAAGAATCTAATTAAAGAAATAATATACTAGCTGATTTATGTGTTTATATTTAATCTATATTTATATCCTGTAAAATAATTTCTTAATTTGAAAAATTCATCTACTTTCTGAACAAATAACTATAAAGGAAAATATAAGAAAAAATAAAAATTCAATAAATAGAAAATCAAGGATGATAAAAAATAAATGGTGAGAATTATAATTTTTATAAATATTTTGTCATTAATACATTTTTTTTTTGAGTATTGGAATCTTTTCTATCAATATCTTTAATGATGTTTGCTTTCTGTTGGTGGGATTCAAGATCAAATGGGAGAAAAAACGAGCGGGATCCACCACCTAGCTCATTTAATTTGCAAATATTCTGGGTGACTTCACACACTTCCTTCATACCATTTGGTATAAAAAATATTTTTGGCGCATTTTTCTCTCTGCAAGAGGTTGCATTCACTTTGATCATTTATCCGTAAGTCCGTCTTAACCTAAAGCTGTCTCAAACCGTTTGAATGAATTTTTTCGTTGAATCGAAAGTTTATTTCCCAGGGATGATTACTCCGACAAAATAAATACCGTTGTCACGATTGAAAATCAATAGCTTGAAATAAAAAAAAAGCATTTGCAGGGGCAGATTTACAATGTCGCAAATGTCATAAAATGTCATAACATGTCCCGCGACATAGCGGCCCCCAAAATGGTCATAAATAATACAATAAATTGTACCACTCAGTTCAGTTCAGTTCATCTCTATTAACAGTATTAAATTCTGAATTAGTATATTTACGAGCACTGAGGCCCCTTAGTTTATTTTTAATTTTTTATTTACTCATAATTAATACTGCAACAAAATTTATAATGAGGACAATTTACAGTGAGGACAATTACATCCACATCTGAATGACTTAGCAATATTGTTTGTAGAGGAACGATACTTTGTAGGATATTAACAATGATAACTCCCTTGCCGCTCCCAAAAAAAAATTACGACCAGCCCCCGAATCTACCACTGAGCATTTGCACTCTAAACTTTTGGGGCGTTTAGAAGACCACTAACTTTTTCTAAAAATACCCCTATTATTCAATGTTTGTTTCTTAATAATTTTTAATTTAATTTTAATATTAATATTAAAATTAGTATTTATCCTTCGTCAAGGTGGTATTTCAGTCAATGAAATTGTAAATGCTTGGGCCAAGGAAGCGACAAAAGAAAAAACTGCTACATGTATAACAAACAATTTTATAACATGGACTGAGGCTTGTATCAATTTTCGGGAGAAATTTTTTAAATCACAATGGAAACAAGAATTTCATGATTCATCCAAAGACAATGCCTGTTTTATTTTTAAATTAATAAAAATAAGATGAGGCCGATTCCTCTCATATTCATTCATTCTCTGAAAAAATTTAATAGACAATTTATATTTTCTAATAAAAGAATGGAGTGCTTTTCCAATTAATGTACAAACACTTAAATTTTAATAAAGAAAAGAAAATTGCGATCTTAAAATATATGCCTCCTTCCAACTAAAATTTTAATGAAAGATTGATAAGATAGTATATATCATCATCATATAAAATACTTATTTTTATATAAGAGTGTATTTTTAAATTACATGTAATTAAATAGAATGACTGAAAATACCTAGTGACCATTTAGAACACAAAAAAAAAATTTATAAAATTTATTTTTTATTTAGTATTTTAATTAACTGTTGTTAACCATTTTATTAAAACTTCTCTTTGTGAAATAAATTTCAATTGATTCCAGAAATAATGGACAGATTTGATAATTCTTTTTTTTTTAATTGAGGGCTCTGACTGAACTCTTGATTTCATTTATCAAGGGGTCAACTCTTTAGAAAAGAGTGAAATTTTTACGAGCAAAAAATTCTAAAGAACTAACTATTACAAATCTGGTTTTAGATTTAATTCATTGTGTTCAAAATGAATGGAAAAAGTTTTAATCGGATATCTCTACCTTGTGAGGATTATTAACAGGGAAGATTGATTAAATGGAATTTCGAAGGGATCGTCTAACCGGAAATGAAAAAAATTTAGATAGTGAATCAACGAGAAAACGTGTTTTAAGGGTTTTAAGTAATGAGGAGTCGATTAGCGTAGGAGATAAAGCTGTGAAGTTTCTAATGACAACTCAGGTTCAAATTCATTTTAGGGCAAAAATTTTTTCACTATATCTTTTTTTTAACAAAGACCATGTTCACAGTAGGAATGATGTCCAATCTTGAGTTGATTTTTGAGATTTTTGAGATTTCATACCCAGAAAAAGAAATGGGAGGCCGCTCTTGATTATGTTTTGGGTTTCTCCATCTTCAGTCCATTTTTTCGACATTTTTCACAGATAGGTCCTAAATCTTTGGAGAACTCCAGATGAAAAGATTTTGAAACTTCTGCCGGAAAATCTAAAAAGAATATTTTAATAAATAAATTGTGTGAGACCATAACCAAAGCTTTAGTGAACGCCTCGCTAATATAATATTTTTGTTTAATTTATCCAATATTTATAATTTAAATGGAATATGCAAGTAGTGTTTAGTTCTGAATACCATTTATATAATTCAGATTCCAATTTAAAATTTAAATATGTTAGTGTGTTATTTTAAATAAAACAAAATGCGACAGGAGAACTTTAATATGCTGCATATTTTACATCTGGTCAGTTCAAGAAATAAAACATCCTTTGGAATTCATTTGAGGCTCCTTTAATTTTCGCTGCGTTGTTAGTTAGCTTATATTAAGAGTTTATACGTATAATAGTTTTAAATGGAGAATTTTATCCTCTTTTAGTGCTATATAAATTATTTTTTATCTCTTCGTTTAAAAGTTAGCACGACGAGAGAGCTTTTTTCGTGATATTTACCTTCCATTTGATAAAGATATATTTTTTTCTTAAGAATAAAGTGTGGTCTTTATTTGTTAGAATAGTGCGAGTGCGTCTAGTATTGTGAGTACTTCAATCGGGCTCGCTAGATGTTGTTACCGAAGTTTTACCGAAGAGTGTTCAATTATTTTCCAGACATATTTAAATATTTTTTACTCAAAGCCATCTACAATTCAATATATCAACCAAGATCTAATTTTGAATAAAATAATTAAGAGAATTATTCATTAAAAAAAAAGAATGAAAATGATCTTTTCCATTTGCGCCTCTTGATATTATTAAATTCCGCAAAAAATTTAATTAAAAAAAATAAAAAAATTTAATTTTCCTTAACTTTTATTCTTAAAAATAATTATGATTTGTAAAATTAATTGTTTGAATACTTGTTTATGTAATACAAACATACTATTTAATATCTAAACATATTATTATTAATTCGAGGGTTGCCTTTAATATAATATTTTGGGATTGCGCTAAATTAGTGCTGTTAACGCTTCTATCGTAAAAGTTTTGACATTTTTGATGGTATATGTACTCAGGCAAAATTGACATACCAGCGCTATTTGTGTAGTTTACAATAACTTGAAATCATCCCGGCTAAAAATGGAATTAAATCGTTAACATTTTCGAGCGATTATTTTTTGCAACTTTAGACGTGGATTAATCCAACAACAGTGCATCGATGAACTTAATTCGACTTTTGGCGAAGAAGCACCATCAAGGACTACTGTTATCGATGGATTGCCGACTTCAATCGTGGTCGTAGTTCGGTAAGGACGAATTTCGTGATGGTCGTCCAAAATCGGATGTTGTTCCGGAAAACATTGATGCTGTGCGTGAACTGATGCTGCAAGATCGTCATGTGACTTATCGTGAGATTGAGATATCCTTGGGCATTAGTGGGACCAGCATACATTCAATATTGCATGAACATTTGGCCGTCAAGAAGATATATATATATATACACGAGGGTTGCCTTTTCACTAATGCCCAAGGATATCTCAATCTCACGATAAGTCACATGACGATCTTGCAGTATCAGCATCATGTTTTCCGGTACAACAACCGATTTTGGTCGACCTTCACGAAATTCGTCCTTAACCGAACTACGGCCCCGATTGAAGTCGGCAAACCATCCATAAACAGTAGTACTTGATGGCGCTTCATCGCCAAAAGTCGAATTAAGTTCATTGATGAACTGTTGGGTTAATCCACGTCTAAAGTTGTAAAAAATAATCGCTCGAAAATGTTCACGATTTAATTCCATTTTTAGCCGAGATGATTTCAAGCTATTGTAAACTACACAAATAGCGCTGGTATGCCAATACCGCCTGAGTACATATACCATCAAAAATGTCAAAACTTTTACGACAGAAGCGTCAGCAGCACTAGTTTAGCGCAATCCCGAAATATAAAAGGCAACCCTCGTACATATTCTACGATTTTATCTTTATCGTTCATTGAATTATACTAATCGTCTTAAAAGAAATTGGACAAAGCCTATCTTTTCATAATTATTAAAATATTAAATTTGATGATTTTCGTTTTCATGTACCTCTCCTAATTATTTAATAAAATGAAACAAAAGATAGCTTTTGTCCAATTTCTTTTAAGATGGATAATATATCTAACTAAAATACTTATATCCAGATGTTTTTTCTTAATAAATTGTATAATTTTTTCAATTAAATTAAACTGATTATCTACACACAACCAACCGACTAAAATTAAATAAAAAGTATTTTACTGTTTTATTTAAATAGGGAGTTTTTCAAATTATGCTATTGTAAAGGGCCAATTGATATATTTTTATATATATTTAAAAATATTTTGTGAGAGTATCTGTGCTGGTGGATCAAGCGGCTAATATAATCATGACTAAATCAAGTCCACTACAAGGCATATATTGAATACTACTAATATCTCATTCAAGTGATTAATTTTAAATATTTAGGTAAGAGTTGTCTCGATCGGGCATAAATAGCGCCCTGTATACCAATCATTTTCTTATGGGCCGCACAAGTCTAAGGAGTACTAATTTTGTCCCAACAACACAAGCATCATTTATTATTATCTAAAAAGTACTTTAGTATTTTTTAATCATTTTCCATGTTTTATAGAAACTATGTAGTTTTATTTTACTTTATTTGAGTATTGTTTATATAAATAATAATAATAAATTTTATTGTGTGCACGGTTTGCAATACACCAAGAGTTAGTTATAATTGAATAGAAGAGATTTGGTGGCTGTGTGAAACAGTTATTTTTGGGAGAGGGCAGGTTCAGCCAAAATAAAAGCCTTTATATGCTTGTCGATCTCGGAGACGTTTCGAGACAAATTTA
>JAAAKE020003931.1:0-11208 GCA_010014785.2 Anisolabis maritima
AATAGTATCTTGCTTTAATTGCTCGGCTTCATCGTGCTCTCTACCTTGGATTTTGTAACCCCCGAAAACGTTACAAATAAAATATAAATTTCTATATTTGTTTTTTTTTTAATTTTACTAAAACGATGTATATAATATTCATTTGTAACTATATAGTTATACTCATGGGATCATATCTGGTGAGTATGTGGATTGGCATCCACGTTAGTTCCTAAGACATTTGTGCTCTTTTTCTATATCAGTCTTTTCTCTTTCTTCTTCTTTTCGTCACATCTCTTCTATTCTTTTATCAATAGCAACAATTAAGCTATAACATCATGGTCATTTGTTACCGTATAGGCGTTCTAAACACTAATATCATTGAAGAAAAGAATTAGCAAAAAAAATTATAATGGAATTTTTATCTCCTTCCAAAGTAAAATCGAAAGTGTTTTAAATATGGAGGAATGTACATTGATAGAAAAAATTTTTCGGTAACCAGCCAAGGCCAATTTTTCTTATGAAATTCGAGCTAAATGATGAAAATTTGAGAGAGGAGGAGGCTCATAAGCTCCCCAGGGTCTAAAGGGAATATGATGGTTTTTTGGAAAAAAAATCACTATTTTGAATTGATTGGTTTTCGCAAAAAAGACGGCTGAAATTATCGGCTACTCTCTCGTTTGATATTGAGTTTTTTTCTTTTTCTATATCAATGTAAAAATATTTTTTGTAATAGTAGTAGATTTATAACGTCACAGCTTTGCTTTTCCTTAATCTCAGAGGAAATCACTATTCATTTTAAAGCTTCCATACTCTAAATATTTTCTCTCAAATTCCTAAAATACCAAGATCAGAAGGAAAGGGACGATATAATATTATGTGGTAAATAATGGGCTATTGTAACAATTCTTTCTATCTCTCATTCGTGTCCAAAAAAAAAAAAAGATATTTTTTTAAGATCTAAATTCAATTTAAGAAAAACCCCGAGGCCTTATAATACTTTCCTAGACGGCTAAAAATATCATTGAATATTTTTTAAACTTAACCTACAAGTTATAAGATCTGGAAATTATATAATGTCAAAGAGCAGTGTAAACAAGTCCTTTATCAAAATTATTTTAATAATAGAGATAAATGTTTATAATTATTTGCAATTTGCAATTTTCTCTTTATATAAGTAAAAATAAAGAAAATTTCTAAGTTTCTTTAAACAAACTTTAAACTTATTTATTTTTTAAATAAATGCATAGGAATAACCAAAGGATGGATAAACGAAATAGAAATATTTTCTCTTGAAATTCTCCATTTTAAAAAGAAATTCACAATCGATATAAACAAATATACCTGGATATATGTATCTTAAAATATATTGTATATCGTTTAAAGTCTATATGGCCTCAGATACCGAAAAGACTAAAAAAAAAGAAAGAAATTCATAAATATTACTGCAACTTACGACTAATAGGGCTTTGTTTGAAGTTATGTAAAGATCTGTGCCCTTCTTATCCATAAGTCAAGCTGACTCTACCAGTCTTAAAAAGAAACAAATAGTTTATTCATTTATATTATTTTATTTTAATTTCTTTAAATAAAAAAAATCATGTGTGGCTGACTTCTAAGAACAATATAAAAAATATATTAGACTTAATTGAAGTAAATAACATTTCTTAAATTGTTCTTGAAACTCTCGAATTCTCTATAATAGGATGTATTTTCCTATAACCTTCGTAGCTAGTTAATATATATTAACATATCAAAGCATAAAACACTTATTTTAGCTCAAAATTTGACCTTATCATTGAGATAGACTTTTATCAATGTTTTCATCCGGTTTACACCAGACTTGTGTTTAAGGCCATTTCCTTAATAATCTTCATAATCATCATCACAAAGAAAATATAATTAATTCTATTAATATTTATCTCTTTTTGATTTTTTAAATCTCATTTTTCTTTGTTCAAAATTTCATTTGACTTTTTTTTAATTTTAGCATACCTTTTTTTTGGTATCTCTTCTATCAATTCTGGGTCTGGGTCCTTTTGTCGAAGCTTCTTGATATTTACTATTTACTTCCCATTCTATGAACAAAAAAGAAATATTAAAAGAACTTCAAGTAAAATATTTATTTCATATAAGCATATATAACTATTTTTTTAAGTTAGTCAATTTTTCTGATTGAAGATAAGTTATTGAATTGCCAAAATTTTTTTTTTGAATAATCCTTTTTAATTAATATTTAGCTCTGTCCCTTGGAGAAGAGGTAGAGATCGCTTCACGTGCCATAGTGGTACCAGTGATGTATTTTCCTATAACCTTCGTTGCTAGTTAATATATATATTAACATATCAAAGCATAAAACACTTATTTTAGCTCATATGAAGCGACAAAAATGTATTTATAATATATTGGCTACTAATTAATATAAATAAAGTCCGGAGTCTAAATAGCTCAGATATCGAAATCTTAAAAAATTATTAAATTAAATAAATTATTACAAACACATTTATTTTTTCTTTTTTTTTTTTTTTTTTTTTCTAACGGAAGAATTATATAAAATTAATATTTAATTTTTTTCATAGTACATATATATATTTTTAAACATATTCAACTTATTTCTCCGAAAATATAAATAAGTACATTTAGAGATTATCTGAGTAGATTTATTTATTTTGTCATAATTAATAGGCCGCCCAAGATCTTAAATGGGTACACTGATAGAATATTTTATTTTTTTATATGTTCTCTATGAATTTTGACCATTCTGCCCCCTTTTGACCCTGATTCTTAACCTATTTTTGGTTTGGTAAAAATAGAGCAAAACATATAAATATTCTAATTCAAATATAATCATCATAAAATAAATTAAATTTGTGAAAAAAGTTTTTAAATATAAAATTGGGCTGGATCTCTTTCTTTTCTGTGTTAAACTTAACACAACTAGCTTTGCATATCATTTGCTTACTCATAACAAATGCCAGAGTTAAAAATATATACTACATTTTTTATAATACCTAGGTATTAAATAAAAATGTGCAGGGATTTTCCTGAGTTGACAAACAGGTAAACAGGAAAAAATATATTTTTAAAATTTATTTATGTCTTTAATTAAACCAATTTCCTTTATCTTATTTTTATTTTCAAAATGATAAAATCTTAAAAAAATTTTACCCAATTAAATAATTTGGATATTTTGAATTTTATAATGGGTTTGTATTATATCTATTTCATATCATATTGAATTAATTAAAAAAAATTAATCAGAAATTTAATTTAATTATATGATTCTTATTAACATTTTTTTAATTACATTGTGATAAGATGTGCGTGTCAAAGAGCAAATTTCTGAGAAATAAAAAGAAGTATGTAATTTTTAAATAAAACAATTATAAAGCTATATGTAAGTTTCAAAAGTTCACAATCGCGCCTTCTTGTGAGATTTTCCTCAATTGGTTAGAAGTACCCTTTCTGCATTCAAGCCAAACTAGCAGTCTACAGCCAAACTGACAGACGTACAAAACTTTTAATCTGAATGAGACCGCCAAGGGGAAAACACGTAAGTCCTATTCCCACCATTTCGTTAATAAATCTACCATTAATCTTATTTGTTGATTTTCTTATATTTCTAGTAATCATGGGACCAAGTGAAATCATCGAAGCACGTGTTTGTCATATATTATTATTTAGTATCATTCTAATTTTAGAAGGTAAACAAGTGTGTAGCCGATCGGAACCTGTAGGACATAATTTATTTGTCATCTCTTTTGATGGAATGCGCTATGATTATATTAATGCAACATCAACACCAAATATCTTTCAAATACGCTCAAAGGTAATTTAAATACGTTATATAATTCAACTTTTAAACTTGACATTCAATTATTTATTGTGTCAAATAAACTTATTCATTTTACGATAATACTAAAATCGGAGATAACTATACATTTATTGTATTTTAAAAATATCATTCACAAAATATTATTTAGAATAAAATAAAAAATTTTGAATAAATAAGATAAAAATATATGCTATTATCATGTAAAAAATTGATTATTTAATCAAAAATTTTTATTTTTTCATCTTTAAATAAGAAAACCAAAATTTATATTTAAATATAGCAATTTTTGTTAAACATATATAGACTCAACATTTTAATTGTGACCAGTCATGTAAAAATAAAGGCTTTAATAACGACTAAATTAGGTTTATTTTTAATAAAAAAAAAGGTCCAACGAATTTGACATTCAGCAACATTTTTTTGCTATTTTTGACTTTCTTCTCCAACCCTAAACACAGTTTTAATTTTGTTCCTAATTGGATTCACTTTATTTTGAAATAATAATAATTATTATTCTTTAGGAATGTGAAAATTTCTTGAAAAAGATTCGGAAAAAGTTTCCGAAGTTTTTTAATTGGAACTATTTTTTTCAAAATTCTAATTCCCCAAACAATTTTTGAATGAGAAACTTGAGCCCAACAACAAAAAAGAAAAGATCCTAAAGATTTTTGAATTTGTCCCATCGCAATATAATTTAATTTTTAAAATCCTTTTATCTAACCCCTATCATAAAATAATAATTAATCTCCACACCTTTAATCTATTAAACAAATATTAGATATAGATTAAATAATTAAATATCATTAGTTAGAGATTTTACTCAGAAATGTAAGATTAAATTTCCTTTTGTTCCTATTTAAGGAGAGCATAACTTTGCGAAAATCAGAGCTGGTCTTGAATTCAATTAGTAATACTATATATTTCGGTGTGATTAATTTTGATAGGCTGCGAAGGTCTTGGATAGTTGTTATGTTGGTTGATTTCTTTATAGATATGTTAATAGCAATTTAATTTGAAATGTTTGAAAATGTTATATGTATAAATATTCAAAAAAACTTTCATTTCCTTTCTATACAAATCAAATGAAGACAAAAAGTAAAAATATTTCCAATTTAAAAAAATTATTTTTACTATTACTATTAAATATTGTTTAATTTTTTCAGGTCCTAAACCACTTTTTATTTTCTCTTATCTATATATGTAATATATAAAGTATTGTGATCGCAAAAAAATAGATGTCGAGATTTCAACGGAAATACACGTTTTGAGATCCCTTAAGTCTAAAAAACTGGCTCTAGCAAAATGGTCTGTCTATCAATGAACAAGATATCTCAAAAACGAAAAAACGCACTAGGCTGAAATTTTATATTTAAGCTAACTAGGTATTCTCGTCGCATCCACCTCCAAGCTTTTCAATAAAATCGGCCAGAGTACTAGTACTTTACTGATGTACTTTTTTTAGTTTTTTTTTCGAATTTCTCAAAATTCGCCCTTTTGACGATTTTGATTAAAATTCTTAAATCAATTATTTATTAGTTGATCTTTGAAAGGTATTGATCTTTATCCCCCCCCTTCCCAAATAGTTTGGATTCCACTTTATTGATGTACTGATTTTAATTTTTCCTCTTAAACTATTCTAACACTATTGATTAGATTGGCTGTACTTATAATAAATAGAATGATCTATTAATAATTATCCTCTTCAAAATAGTGTGGGGCCCTCAGTTTTGGATTTTAAGTATCCCATAGAAAAGATAGAAAGACCCGTTGTTATGTTAACAAAATTAAATATTTTTAAATTCTATTTTTTTTTTTTTTTTTTAAGTCTTTTCAGCATCTGAAGACCTGAAACGATGTATATAATATTATTTAAGATACGTATTATCTAGGCATATTTATTCTCATCAATTGGTATCCAGTTGCTATAATTAACATACATTTATATTTTTATATATATTTTTCTACATTAAAATGTACAACAACTCTCTCTGCAACTCATTGTCTATTGTATTGAATCGGCATACACTCTCTAGTGACCGTAGCATTATTTAATTAAGGCCAAAACTTTTCACATTTTGGGAAAAGGTTACCTTACTGGCTGACTTCTTTCACATATTTTTGATTTAAAGACAGCCACTTCTCTCATCTTGAAAAGAAAAATTTTTCTCTTTTCCACTGTTCAAATTTAGCAGACTATTGTTTTAAAGAGTACTAATAGCTCTGTCCCTTGGTGCAAAGGTAAAGGTCTTGCTTCACGTACAAAAGGTGAGTGGTTCGCTTCCCGTCCTGAGCGACAAACATTTATTTAAATTATATTGGCCACCAATTAATTTAAATAAATAAGGACGGATTCTAAATTGCCTCAGATGCCGAAATAGACTAAAAAAAAAAAAGAAAAAAAGAGTACTAATATTTTATTCCTTTAATTCATAAAAAATAAGTTATATTTATACATATTATTGAAATAGCAATTGATATTAAAAAGTAAAAATAATATTTTACTTATATATAATTTCAGGGCACTTGGGCGAAAGCGATGCTCAATGTTTTTCCAACAAAAACTTTCACAAATCACTTTACAATGGTGACGGGAATGTATCCAGGATCTCATGGAGTTCTTGATTCCTCTGTACGTGAAAACGGCAAACTCATCAAATATAGCAAAGAACTCTTCAAATCCAACAGTTCTACACTTCCTATTTGGGTATGTTATTTTATAATTAATTAATTTAATTGCATTAATTCAAAACATATACTAAATAAATAAATAAAAAGGCAAATTGCACCAAAAAGAAGCCCTTGGATGCCAAAAGCCGAAAGGAGACGTTTCGGACAAAATTTATTAGTTCAACTTCAGGGACTTATTGTCAATTTGTCTATTGTCAGGCCCAAAGTTGTCATGCTATATATATATATTTAGAAATAAGTAATTTTTTTTATATTATAAAATTGAGAAATAAGCATAATTTAAGTAGTTTTTAGTTAGATGGCAGGTTGGAATAAAGACGAGAAAAAGAATCAACATCTTGGTTCCTCTACCTTTATTGCTAAGAAACCATGTCGATGTTTCGGCCGCATCTTCATCATATCCATGAGACCAGGAAACGACAAGCATCTCTTTCATTTAACTATGCCCTGATACAGGTCGGAACGCACAACCGAAACGTCGACTCGGTTTTTTAGCAATAAAAGTTTGGGAGAGGAACCGGAACCAAATGGTTGTTTCTTGCCTTCGCCTTTATTCCAAACCAGGCTGCCACCCATCCAACTACTTAAATCATACACAAGGTTATCTCCTTATGTATTTCATTTATCGATAAGAGAAAGTAATTTCTAAATGGATCATTAAAAAAAAGTGTTATTAGTGATTAGCTTCTTTATTTTTTTTCGTAATAATTAGAACGATTGAATAAATAAGACAAATAAAAATAAGAATTAAGAGATTAAAAAGCCATCTCTTTGGTTAACGATTACAAACTTTATTTTGACAAATATTTTGGTTCAGTTAATTTATGCCTGATGAACTATTACACAATATTTATCAAAGTTTGCATTGATTAGCCAAGATGGCTTTTTAATCTAAAGCTACATGATATCATAATGCATTTTAAAAAATGATTTAAATTAAAATCAAAATGAAAAATCAGGGAAAATTATAATCTGTTTTTGATTAGGCTAATATGAATTATCAAATAAACAATTACATTTTTCCATTTTTTTAGATATTATTTATCAAAAAACTCATTAAGTTTTTCAAATAACATTTATTGATTAAACTTTGTTAGAAACAAAATCTCTTTTATTGAACATCCAAAGGCTATTTGCAGCCACTGCCTACCCATGAAGTCAATTTTGACGCAGCCACGATTTCTTTCACCGCAAAAGATAGTTTTATTAAATAGTATCTTATATAAAAAGTATAAGAAAATAATTCCAAGAATTTTTATATTTATTCTTCTATATGATAAATGACTCATATTTATAATATTAATGTCTTATAAGGGGCCAAAAATAATTAGATTTAGAGGACAGACACGCTCATACATACATAATCGTGGGATCACATGCTGGTTATTATTCGGGTTTTATAAAGGCTTTTATTGGAATTGTTTAAATATTTTTCATCGGAGTTTTTCAATCCCTTAGAGCCTAGCCCTATAAAAGAGGCAGGAACAGCAATTGAAAAAAGTTCTCTTAATCTCCACCGACTCCACACATCTCACTTGCTCGAATCAATATTGTAAGTTTTCTCTGAGCAATAAAGTTTATGTTGGGTTAAAATTTCATGTGTATTCTGTAATACTCACATAAATAATTTAAACTCAGAATTTTTTTTTTTAAATATACAATATGAAAAATAGTAGAATGGAGATTATATATTTTTCCTTCTCTTCATGAAATATATATATATAGAATATATAGTTTTGTGATTTAATTGATAAATGATAAAAATGAAAACAAAATTTTTTACTAGTTAGGTTTTTTTATGTTTATCCTATATTTTAATATTTTTTTTTGAAATAGCTATATAACTGACAAGATCATTTGTTACTTTCATATTAAACTTTCTAAACTGCTAATTACATTTTATTTTTTTAGACTCAAGCAGAAAAGGCAGGAATCAAATCTATGATAATTTATTGGACAGGATCTGATTTCTCGTATGATGGGGTACTTCCTAGCAGATTACTGAATTATAAAAAAGATAAAGCGACATGGGAGGAAAATGTTGATAAAGCTGTAAAGTTTTTAGAAGAGGATTCAAAACCTCGATTAGCGATGCTTTATTTGAATGAACCTGATTCTGATGCACATGCTTTTGGAAGTGATTCCCCTCAAGTACAAAGTTGGATTAAAAAGGCTGATAATTTAGTTGAATATGTGAATAAGAAAGTAAATTCCGCAAATACAAATGTAGTGATTGTTTCTGACCATGGAATGGATACTGTCACTTTTGAAAGAGTTGTTGATCTCAATAAATATGTAGGTGATAGTTTATATGATACTGCTGGTACATCACCATGTCTTCAGGTAAAATAATAATTATACATATAACAAATGTCTTTTATCTGTAATGTTGTATTTAAAAAAATTCTAGATTATTATTTAATAACTAAAATTTTTAAGAAATTAAATCTCTCTCATATTCATTCACATAAACCAGGAACCACTTGCCAGTCTAGTTATTTTATTAAGAAAAGAAGATGAGTGTATTAAGATTATGGAATTTGTTGAATAAAATCAGCAGCTTCATCAAACTCAATAAATAAATTACATTTCGGTTTTAACTATCATTTATTTGTATTAAATACATCGTATTGGACACTCATTCTATGGCCTTCTTAAGGTACAATTTAGATTCAAATCACAAAGAGTCTTAGATCAAGATATCTACAATGTTCAGATTGTAGAACTTTATATCTCTAGATATGACACGGAGTGGCCGTAACTTTGTATTTAATACAAATAAACCAATAAAATGAAAATGTAATTTATTTATTAATGATAACTTTGAAAGATTCAATTTTAATATGGATCTTCAAAGGATATTGCGGTTGACTTTGTCTAATAATAAAATTAATAATAAACATAAGAATAATATAGGAAATCAATGTTTCTACGTTATTAATAATTAGATAATGATATTAGTCAAAGTTTATCACAATATCCTTCTTTGCACTTACCATAATATGATAGACGCTTTCTGGACAAAATCGAGTTAGTTGCTCCATTCGTTTCCAAAAATTATCTCTGCAATCTTTTGGTTTGATAGTCTCATAATTGGTGCTTTCAGGATAAAGGGAGCAAATTTCGTTCTCGAATTTTTTTCTTATTTTCTTCTCTTAAAATTTAAATAGGGCCTTCTTTTTCCCTATAAAAATATTTCTTCTATTGTTTTGTTGGCTAAACATAGGATTTTTGTTATATTTAGGGAATATTGGGCAACAAAAATAAATAGGCCCCAAAGAAAAATATTATAATATTTGATGTTAATTTAAAATTTGGTAATAATATAATAATTATTATAATTATAAAACAATTATTTAATATTTATTCAAAGTTTTCTTTTCCCTTTTTTAGATATTTCCCAAACCAGATAAGTACAGGGAAGTTTTAGGTAAAATTCAAGAAGCTGAAAAGACTGAAAAAAAATTCAAGATTTATGAAAAAAGTCAGATTCCAAGTGATTGGAAATATGCATATAGCCCTCGAGCACCTCCTATTTTGATACTCAATGAACCAGGATATGGCTTACAAGATTTTTTTGACGTCGAAGGATATAAGAAATTGTATAATCTCCCAGGTAATTTTATGTTTATAAGAAATTTTTTATTAAAGTGGATATTTAAAATTATTATAGCTAAGACTAAATAATGAATAAAACAAATTCTTCTTTCAGAAAATCACAAATGGTCGTTAGGATCACACGGTTATCATCCTGTGCAAAATCCAAAAATGCTTGCAATATTTTTTGCTTGGGGTCCTGATGTAAGGAGAAATGTAAAATTGCCTCAAATTGTGGGCTCTTCAGAAGGTGTTGGAGCTCGCACTATAGACCTTTATGGTTTATGGTGTCAAATTTTAAATTTACAATGTCGCCATCAAGATGGTTCGATGACCAATCTCGCCCAGCAAGTCTTGGTTCCTCAAAAACCACAAGCATTAAGAAACAAATGCTCACATATCTTTAATACACGTTCTAATATTCTATATATTTCTATATATTATATTCTTATATCAGTGTTTTAATATTAATATTAACATGTATTTATTTATTTTAATTTCCAAATTACTTGTTTTATTCGTAATCATTTTATTTATAATATATTTTATATGAGTCAAAAATTCGTAGTTGCAATGAGATTACATTTGATTCATTTTTATAGATAAATGATATTAAATAATATTGATCTCAATTGTTAAAAATTTTTGCAAAGCTATATTATAGAAGCTTTGCATTTCCTCTCATCATAAACATTTGGATTAGCCTCTTCTGCGCCTCTTTTTAGCGGATATTCCCTTTTCAAAGAGAAAGAAAAGGCTGTCTTGCATCCATTTGATTGTCTTTACTTGGTTCTCTCATAATCCAGGAATTGTTTGTTCATTTATGAAAGGTTATTTTCCAGTAGCCCGATACATCTGGACATCAAAACAGCTTTTCTACGATAATAAATAAACCTATTTAAGGAAAACGTTATTTTTTTCATCAGACTATGAATTTTCCAAATTGTTCATATCATTGAATATGATGATATTTTTTCATAAATTAAATTAATATTTTTTAAATGCATATATTTTTTAAAATCTTTTATCAACATATTGGGTTGTTCGGAAAGTCATTTCGTTTTTTTTGGGGAACATGAAAGACAGTTTTCGTATAATGAATAAATATT
>JAAAKE020003942.1:0-11208 GCA_010014785.2 Anisolabis maritima
CAAACTTGAGGATTTGTTTACATTAAATATTTTTATTTAATGAAAAAATCCCTCCTGCCCGGGATGCGAACACCGATTTTCTGTGCAGAACGGTAACATCATACAGATCCCCATGTTGGCATTAATTTTTTTTAATTAAATATTTATAAATTTTTTATAGAGAAAGTGTTTGCAAGATATAATAATACTAAATACGTCCATAGTAAGTGTATTATAACTAGCTATATATAATTATTTGATTCAAAAGCCTTTTTATTTTCACTGGCATAGAAAAGGGGCTCAAGGGGCTCAAGCTACACTCCCGATGGACTTCATTAAATCTTTATAAATTACAAATTTTAATTATTATCATCCATTTTAATAGCCAAATTGCTCTAATTAGGATTATAACTATCTGTCTTCTCCCTCTATTCATATTCTATATAGAGGCTATAAAAATTAGATTTTATGAGCACCCCTCCCCAATAATTTTTGAATTGCTACGGCATTATATTTTTTTTTTTTTTTTAAGTTTTTATTTAATTTAACTCTCTCTCTCTTTAGACAATATTTTGTAGTCACTTTCTGTTGGCGTGAGTATAATGGGAGATAGCCGTTTATTTTATTTTTTTTTTCATGAATAGCCTGTTTTTATTTTCGTCTTAACTCACATTTTGCTTTTGACAAATTTTTATTTTTTGTGTGATTGTTCCAGGTTATACCCAAGTATTTTATAAATTTGAATATTTTTCAAAAAAAACATGGTATCTTTTATTAATTGCATTTTAAAAATATTATTGCCTGGAATTAATTAATTCATCTGTCGGCAATATTTAAATTAATTATTCTAAAAAAAGGATTCTTGTTTTTTTTAATTAAATTAATTTATCTGGAGAAAGCGAGCAAACTAACATCACACACATATACGTTGTTTTATTTTATTATTTTTTTTTAATAAGAAGAGAGCTGACTGAAACGCCAAAACCCATTTTATGTTGCAAGAAAGAAATAGATTTTGAGTTTAATTACAATTAGTGCGGAGGCTGGGTTCCGGGATTGCTTTTATATCCTGGTTGGCCTCTCAAACTTCCCCCTCTCCACTCCAACCTCTTACCCTCTAAATGTTCTCTTTTGGGGGATTAAAAGGGAGTTTATTATGAAGTGTTTTGTTGGCACTCACCGACATCTCTGTGGTACAGTTGTCGATGAAAGTAAGTTCGGATTCTTCACCGTTGAGCAAAACACACACCGATTTCTCGCCAAATTCATCATCTATAAAAAAAATAAGAATGAGAAAAAAAATCAATTAATAACATTTTCTCTTTTTTTTAATGGAAGGAAAAAATTATTTTCCAGTAGCAGAACGTAATTTAATTCCCTTTCAACATTTGAACCTATTAATAATTAATTATTTTTTAACACTGACTCTTTTTATGTTATTATCCATCTTTATATCGTATTTTGGTATTTCGAAATGACATCGACCCTAACCGTTCTTCGGATTTCTGAATGAAAAAACATAATTATATTGCATTACAGACAATACTCTATTTCATATAACTTCAGTATTTAAGCATGTGAAGGCATGAAATGGGGGGGGGGGGTGGAGGGATGACAATTCAGAGGGCATCCTGGCCGTTATTATGGTACCACCCACGTCATATTTTCACAAAAACATTGTCTGCCAAAGATACACAAAAATGGCAACAGTGCAGTCCCCCCCCCCTCTCCCGACGAGAAACCAATGCTGAAGTTATATTAAATTGAGTAAAGACAATATTTACTTTTTGTTTGATTCATTTTAATTTAATGAATTGAACGCATTTTATAAAACCAAACATTTTACTATGAAAAGAATGTGACCAACAAAAATCCATCTCACTATTTTAAACATATCTACTAGGCAAAAATAAATGATCATCTCATATTTTTGAGAAGGTTGAAAATGCTGGTCGCTTGGATTGACATTAAGATGGTGGAAGGCCCTTGAATGCCCGTTGAAAGTCATCTCGAAAACGAGAGAGAAGGAACAGAGTCTTTGACTCAAAGGGCCTGAAATCGGCTCTTGAGAGGGCCCTCCGCTTCGAAAAGGAAAGCAAACACATACACGTCTTTCTCTTGCATTCGCCCTTAAATGGAATTGACGATTAATTCTAAAAAGGCGAGCAATCAAAAATCTTAATCTTTTGAGAATTTAATTAAAAAAAAAAAAAAAAAAAAAAAAAAAAAAAAACCAAAAAAAAACCCAATAGTATCAAAAGACGATTGATAATTTATTTGTTTCTTTACTCAGCGTTCAATAGAAATTATAGGTTTGCATTTCTAAATAGTTATAGAATTTTTACCGAATTCTCTATTGCAGCGGTCGCCTACCTTTTGGAATTCATGGACCATTAAATAAAAATTTGAAATATCAGGGACGACTAAATAGAACTCCACCTTTCGCATAATGACAATCGATGGCGATCGATAATTTGTAATTGAAAATTATATGGCACAATTATAAAATTTCACTCCTAAGTAATATCTTCATTTAGTCGAGTCACAAGAAGTTATAAAATAAATTTATTTTAAATATTAAAACTTCAATTCTATGGCTTCTCATTTATACATATGATATAATTTTATCAAGCCTAGTTGGGATTGTAGCATGCTCAATCAAAAATATTTTTTTTCATAAATCCTAATACTTTAATCACTAATACCACAAAAAAAGATCTTCGATATTGACTCTAGATTGGAAAATAAGTTTTTTCTTTCTCTGAAAAAATTGATTAAATAATATCACCCTATAAAGGGATTCCTCCTGGTAGATAAAGATAATTTCCAATGGGAGCTTTTCTATACAAATTCCGATTGAAAAGAAAATTAAATAAGATTTTTCTTCTTTTATTTTCAATGAAATTTCTCCAATGGAAAAAGATTAATCAACTGTGAGTGATGATATTAACTTTATCTAATTGATATTACTTTTTTGAATATTATCATTTTCATTTGTAAAAAATATGTCTTATAGCAAAAAATAATATATATATTTTTCTTTGAATATAATCATTCATATCCAGTTAAAAATAATGTAAACCCTGCACAGCCCACTGGATGCCATATTCAGTTCAAATTTTTTTGCTTTGTAAATTTGTTTTAAATATAAATTGATTATTTTTTCCAATTTTTAAACTTTCTTCTTCTTCTTTAATGACTGTTATAATGGACATTTGCCAATACCAATATATTAATAATATATTAAGAAATAAAAAATTATCGTAATTCTTTATAATTTCCAACGGCTAATAAGTTTCTTATTATTTTGCTCGTCAGTTCATTATTCTTATTTATATAAAGGATAAATTTAAATTTATATTAGTTGAAAGGGGAATTTTATTCTTGATATTCTCAATAAATTTGCGTATTTTACCATTATTTTTCGTGCAATTTACATATAAATAATTGAAACCCCAAACGACACGGAGTCACAAACACAGAAAGGATCCTTCCTCAATTCAATTCTATGAGGATATGCAGTGAAATCCCAATCTTAATCTGCCTAATATTCCGAAATAATTGAATATTATGAATCCAGGGGCTGGGTGGAATTTTCAGCATGATTTTGTACAAATGATTTCTTCTCTAGATCTGCTGATATCCCATTGTCGTTGCTAATCTTCATATGTCTTATTATATTCTTTGCACCGTTTAGAAGAATCTTCATTGGTAGAGGAATTCCCTCTCATGTAAATTGGTAAGGAAGAATTTTTTTTTTTTTTTAAACATAAAAAACCACAATCGTTTTAAAATAAATTTTCTTGAAATTCAAAGCTAATGAAACGATCAAAGGATCATCACGGGAGGGAGGGTGACCGAGAATGGGTCAGTAGAACCCGAAACCGGCGATAGGGAATGGTGTGTTTCATCAGTGCACGATACACCAGGGGTAACCAACCGGGGAATGATTTTTTTGTTAGGAGTGAGGGTTTTTAAGCCTTTAATTTAAGGCTTTTCCCTCAAAAAAAAAAAAAACGATTCAATAAATTTAAGGTCAATTAATAATTTATGAAGTTTTTTACTGTAACGATTTGATTACATTTGATTATGGCAATGCAAAAATGTAAAAATCTCAAACCTCTAATCTTTCGGCAAATGTGAGATTTTTATATCTTATTAATATGAATAAATTTAAAAAAATGAATGATATTGAAATTTTTTTTCATTAATTCACATTTGTTTTAATCTATTTCCATTTCATTCAGTGGACAGACCATTTATAAAAATGTAAACACGAATGTTTCACAGTCACCATATAAATAAAAAGAAGAACCCTTTCCATACATAAAATTTGTTATCATTTAAATGTCGAACCGATGACAGACAGCCATCTCGACCCCGGACGATTCCGTTGCCAGGAAACAAATTGAATTTTTTTTTTACAATACCTGAAAATCAATTATAATATTTATACATGTATGACACAAACACTTTTACCTATATATATTTAAAATACTAGTATTATTGATGATAGCAATAAAAAAAAATCATTTGCGTTTAAATTCGATTTCACCTTTACTGAGTATGTGTGTGTGCGAACAAGATTTTTCAAAAACAAAATAATATCCGAGGGTCAAGGTTTATATATATTCCCAAAATTAAGTTTTGAATATTTCAAAATTATTTTGATTTAATGTGTTTTTAATTTAATAGTTTTTTTTTTTAATAAAATTCTTCTCAGCTATTAAGATCTTAAATATAAAATTTCCCCACTTTTGGGAGCCAAAATATTCTAAAATAAATTTTTTTCTCCAAAATGGTCGTATTTAACTTGGAAATGCTATATATTTTTGTATGGTATTGAAATTCCGAAAACCAAATTTTAATTAATTCTTTATTCCCGCATCCATGAGTACTCTTTTGATAAGCACTCTTGTCTACCATTTCTTCCAACTAAAAATTCCATGTTCCAATAATCTTTTATGTCATTTAGACATATGTTATCATCCCATAATGGATATTTGTATCCGATTAATAAGAATTACAACCTTTTTGTTCTGCTCTTTTTACCAGCAGAGTTTAAATAGCTTTGCACATTAAACAACTTAGAATATTATGAAATATTATAAAAGATTAAACTGTTGTTAATATAATAGAGAGACGATAAGAGAGTGCCCAAGATTACTCTAAAGTAAATTTTTATTTTAAAAAAGAAATCAGGTTTGTATAGATTTTTTTTTAATTATAGCTTATTTATACAAATATTATTCTTCTTTCAAGCATAGCAAGTATAATAACAAATATATAATAATATGAATTTTAATACAATTTCTAAAAATAATCGTATTTTTAAAGAAAAGAAATCTTCTAATAAAAATACGAACGTCTTTCTTTTGAATTTATTTTTTAAAAACAACATTCCCTTCTCTTTAAGCCAATCTCATTGGATCTTTTAATGGAAGATTGAACAGAGTTAAAAAAAAAGAAAAATCCGGTCTCCACCCTTGTATGTTCCAGATGTAATCGAGTTGGAATAAAGTGAGGAACAGAACAGAGCCAAGCAGAAACCTTCCCTGTGTGTGTGCATAATGGATAGCTCACTTCACTTTCGCGTTACTCTTGTCTGTGTTCAACACGATAACAACTCAGCAATACTTGGAAAGTAATAATGTTGCTACAATTACTGCCCTTGGATTTTATTTTTGACTTAAACAAATTCATTTTCTAGAAAGAAAAATAAGTTATCCGTCAAAGGAAGATGTTTTAGCAGATGATGGTTCTCACTAACTTCACTTAAAATTATGACAAAGATAAAAATTTATACTATCAATCCCAAAATAATTAAAACATCTATTTTCTTCTTTGAATGAATAATAAAATTATTAGATCTAATTATTCTATTATTAGTTTGGAAAAAAGGAGAAAGAATGAAAAATAATTTTTGAACTGATATATCTGTGAAATTTAAATTATAATTACTACATCCACTGCCTTGAACTTTCAGGTTCAAATTGATGTATATTTCACGTTTAAGTAAGGACCAAATATTTAGCGCACTTGTGGTGGCTTTGTAATATATTCAAAAATTGCTTTTTTTTCTTCAAGGTTAACCACTTAACCTACCCCAACTTTATTTATTTAATTATTTTTGTTTAGTGTTAGAACTTGGGACTGGATGGATGAATTAATAGAGGGTGGAATCTCTCCTTGGGAGATCCAGGCACTTAGGCCACTCAAGTGGGCCCTTTGTGTCATTAACCCTGTTAGTAGAACTTATTTTCCACTCTTCCTTATTATTTAATATTAATGCTTTTCAACTTCAATTAAAAATGATCTCTTAATTAAATTAATTAATAATAAGGCCTATATCAAAATTGACTTTCAAATGTAGATAAAGAAGGCGATGTAGAGGCTAGATTAGGAAAACAAAATAATTTTTCACTTCTCTTTATTTAAAACCTCCGGTAACCAAGAGCAAACACCTCCGGTGACGTTTAAAAATATCAATTTCTAATGAATTACGGTCATAAATTAAAAATAGTTTCAACCTAGACCAAAAGTATCTTAATTTATGACCAAAATTAATTTGATACAAATTTGATACAATCTCCTTAGTTCCAAAGAAGGTGTTTGCGTGTTTTTTTTTGCAAAAAATTATTTTATTTTCTATTTAATAAGGTCACAATTTTTGCAAATTTTCTTCCATATCTTCTTTTATTTATTGATTCTTTTGACCCATCATGTTTTATTTTTATTCCTATCATCTCCCTTCAAACAGACTCCCTTCTTTTTTTTAGTGTCAAATATGTCAAAGTAACTCTTTGATTGTAATGGTTTTTAAACGTCAAGGAAATATTAAATTCAAGCTTGAGTCAAAATGTCATCGAAATGGTTGGTCTCTTTGTTTATCAACAGAGGATTTATTGCTCCAGTCTTTCGCTCTGCCTTTAGATATTGTGTGACTTTAAATAATTTCACAAAAGAGTCAAGTTTAATTTTAAACCGAGTTAGAATAGAAATCTACCAATTATAAACTTCCCACACCTTACTAAAAAATTTTTTATTTATAATAGGATAAATAAGAACATATGGTGTGTAGTTGTTAGTTCCTGAATGAATAAATTTAGAACTTTAATAGGAAAAAGTGAAATGCGGGAGTTGTTGCGGTTGCTCATTTCGAAAGAAGCTTCATATTTTGTTGATACTTGTCATAATAAATCAAAATAAATGTGACCGGCCTGATAATGTTAATTGTGGATGGAAATTCTCTAAACTTTAAAAAAAATCCGTCAACGGATTCCTCCGACTTGATCAGATACAATTACAATACATATAATCATCTATTCATTATCAACTATAGTTATTTATGTACTTGGAAAAATTCTTTATATTAAAAAAAATCCTATTAAAAACCTTTCCCGGGTTGCCGAATTATATAATGAAATTGTGTCGATTTTTTTTTTTTTTTGGCTATGGAGGGAGAACAAGTCCTCTAAATACGTCACTAGAAAGAAAAGTACTGAGACCGCAAACAAATTGGTTTTTTTCATTCCAACTGAGATACACATTTTGATTCACCTGAATCAAAAAATGAAATTCTCTCTGTGGTTCTATTAATTTTTTTAAAATATTAACAATTAATATATAATATTAATAGATCATTTATCTTTATATTGTCTCTAAAAACAAAAAAATATCTATTTCTAATAATAATAATAATAATAAGGAAAAATGCGCATTTATTATATTATTATAATTATATTAAATAAACTATTAATTATTTGATATTTGATTTAAGTGGACTATTTTTCTTTCTGTTTGTCTTTTATTTTCAATAATTGACTTTTTAATAATGGAGCTCATTGTTGAGGTGATGGATTTTCGGTACGCCCCTTGGTGGCGGAGTGAGTGTTTCCTCCCTCTTCTCTTTGTTTGAGCGAAAGTAATTTCCCCCACCGCGCGACATACCCCTCCTCCCAGGCGGCTCAGACTCTCTCTTCCCTTTCTCTCCTTGCCTCAGATGAGTTGGACGCCTAACGTCGTTCGGCTGTTTTGAGTTTGAATGCTACGTTTCTTCTTAAATAATTCTCAAACAATCAGGTGATTTATTATTTTATTTATTTGATTTTAAAATAGATACATTTCTTGAATAAATGATATATTCTTAAAGAAATTTGTTTATTAATTATCATTGAATAAAGCAATGATTTTATGATACTTCCTTGAATCTTTACTTACAAATAATAGTAATAGTTTCTTGACGCTTCATTTATTATTTTTGAATATTGATTTAAATATAAATTATTCATATTTCTCTATTAAAAAAAAGTTCTTGTTTGATGGCTTTATATTCTTTGTAAAGATTCCCTGATCTTTCGGCATCGAAGGCCATATTTATATTCTTATGAGGATAATTGGTAGCCAATTATCTTAAGTGAAATTCCTCGTTCAGGACGGGGATTGTACCATTGATCCTTAGATTATGTAACAAAAAGCTTTGTTTGTCTCTTCAAAAGGCTTGTTCTTTTTGAAAACATGAATATATAAATGTATTCGTACATATATTCTTTGAAATTGTAATATTTCATATTATATTTTGAATGTTCCAACTTGAATGCTCTCTTTATTTTCTTCTTCCCTTTTGTATAACAATAGAGAATGAAGTAAAAGGGCTAACATATGAAACGGGTAGAGGGAGAAATATTAAGGAATAAATATTTTTTAGATCTACTCTTTCACCATCCATTTTTTCTACATTTTCTCTTAAAACACTATCAGTATAAAAATAAATCGAATAATCGCTCTCTTGTTTCGTCTTAAGAGATAATTAGGAAATCAACATTAAAACCAAAATCATTAAATTTTACAATGGACTTCCTATTTAGAAATTTATTATTTTTGAATTTATAAAATTCTAATAATCAATAAATATATTTTATTTTTGAAGGAGTCTGGCTGGCATGGTGTGTAGAAGCAATATGAGACTAAGAAATAGAATATAAGAATGTAGAAAAATTATGGATGTTTTTTTTGAAGTCTTTTTCAGCATCTGAAGCCATTTAGATTCCATCCTTATTTATTTAAATCAATTGGTAATCCAATATAATTTAAATAAATTTTTGTCGCTAAGCCTGGAAGCGAACCAATGTCTTTTAACGTATAAAGCGAGACCTCTATCTCTGAAACAGAGCATTAGGATGTTGAAAGAGTAGATCTAAATCAATATAGATTTGTATTCTTTATTAATAATTCCCCTCTACTCTTTTCACACGTTAGCCCTTTCATTTCATCCGCGATTGCTATATAAAAGGAAAGAAGCAATTAAATACAGCATTCAAGTTGGAACTTGCAAAATACAATATGAAATATTATAATTTCAGAGTATATATATATGTATTTTTATTACAATTTTTTTTATAAACTTTTTAATTAACTGTATAAAAAAAGATAAAAAAATTTGTTTTTATTTATATTGAATTATTCAAAAGAAAAAAAAATTAATATAGAAATGCCTTTTTAATTTAATATATCCATTCTCCATTTTGCATTTTCTTTTTAATCCTTCTATTTCTGTCTTAAAAAAAAAGAGAGCTATTTTTTATTTCAATTATTAATGACACACATTTTAATTGAGACAGATAGGGTTTATTTTGGATATTATTTATTTTATTTTTTATTTTTTCTTCCCTATATATATGAAATATATAGTGAGAAAGTATTGTGATATCAAAAAAATCGGTGTCAAAATTTCATTGGAAATCCCCCATAAAAATGGGCCTTACAAAATTGTCTGTGTGTATACGTATGAACAAGATTTCTCATAAACGAAAAAATGTACGAAGCTGAAATTTTATATTTAAGCTAGGAACCTTCCTGGCTTGCATCTTGAAGCTTTTCTATAAAATCCATTAAAGTGTACTAGTACATTATTGATGCACTTTTTTTTAGTTTTTTCGATTTTCTCAAAATTTGTTATAACGATTTTGATTAAAATTCATATATCAATTATTTATTAGATGATCTTTGAAATTTAACGTTTATCCGCCCCAAAATTGTTTGGGGTCCACTTTACTCTTGTACGTTTTTTGGTTTTTTTTTCTCTTAAACTATTCTAACCATTTTGATTAAATGACTATACATATAATAAATTAAATAATCTTTAAGATGTATTAATCATTTTCTAACTCAAAATAATGTAGGGCCTTCAATTTATGATTTTAAGAATCCCATAGAAAAGATAGGACAACTCGTTGTCATGGTAACAAGATATAATTATTTTTAATTTCTATGTTTCCCGATGGGCCTGGCCATCACATAATAGATACTTGATCGATCAGCAGTGGCCATAAAATTTATTTAAATTGTATTGGACTACCAAATAAATCTAAATGGCTTAAATGCTCTAAAGAGGTAAAGATCTATCTAAGTTCCATTCCACAGCACCTACTAAACTTCCGCATTTTTTTTATCTAATTCTTTTTCTCCTAATTTACATGGTATTAAAGGATGAGGCTTCTACTCAGTCTTAGCGAAGTGTCACCTGAGCCTGCTTCACTGATTGAGATTTTTCACAATTTCTATAATTTGGTAAGCTTTTAACTTTTTTTTTTTCTTTAAATTTAAAGTTATCTATATAAAGAAGGGTTCGGAGAAATAAAGCCAGCCTTTTTTCTCAGATGCATGCACTTTATTAGCAAATGTAGTTTTGGCTGAAATATTGATTAATAATCTGAGAAAAAAGGCTTCGCTCACTTTATTAATCAATATTTCAGCCAAAATTACATTTGCTAATAAAGTGCATGCATCTGAGAAAAAAGGCTTCGAATCCTTTATATATTATATTAATATATCTCTCCAGCGTGAATTCACTTATCATTTATAGCTATATATATTTCCTTAATAATTCAGTAATGATATTAATGAGAAATATTTAAATATAATGTTCTTTTTTTTATCTTGAATAAAAATAAATAAAAATACGCCGTGTCATTACGAGGAGATGAAGCGCCTAACCAAAAAAAAATAAAATTTTTGACAAATTTTATGTTCAAAGTGACATATTGCAGAAATCAATATAAATAGGTATATATTATATAAAGGATGAGTAAATATTTGGTTAAATTCACACCTCTCTACTGCCACTTTGCCAATCGGTTAGAATTAGAATATAGGTGGTTGTTTTTCCCATTGTTTTTAAATATAGTATATAAATATAATGTGCGTCTATTTTCTAATTTCACATTTTTT
>JAAAKE020003964.1:0-11207 GCA_010014785.2 Anisolabis maritima
GTGGGGGGGCTGTGGTCTGTCTTCTCTATACGCCACAACAATAAATTTCGTTTGTTTATTTATTTAAAATAAATAAATGAAATTGTGTATTTGGGAAATTGGAAATCATCCAGCTAAAAAATATTTTTTTTTTACTCGAAATTCAGTTGAAAATTGTAACCTTCAGGACAACGAGCAAGCATTGTCATGTCCTCTTGCATATTATATTTTTAAAAAAATAAAATTTTAATCAAGTAATAAATAATTAGTAATAATAATAACCATTTCCACTTGTTAATATTATCACAAGCTTTCATTTAACGAGTGGGTACACTCAGAAATTATTTATTATTCTTTTTGATAATAAAATTTTATTTTTAAAAAAATATAATATTAAAGAGAATCATCCTCTTTTTTGATAATGTCAATGAAAATATTGATTTGCCACTGAAACAAAAATATTTCCTCTTCACTGGCAAATTTTTCCTTACACACATTGTATAAAAAATATATATTTGCTGGAATGTCAGGAAGTGGTATGGAGAAAAACCATTCTTAAGTTTCTCTCCTCTCAAATTTAATTTATTGCAAGTATTTAGGACCTCATATAAGGTCAATTCTTAGTCTCAAAAATATTTTTTTCTGAGATTGATTTATACTACCCCCCTTAAAAGTAATTGGACAAACTATCTTTGGTTTAGAAAGTGCCAGATGATTGTTATGACTGGGCATGTTTGGTGTCATGAAATCCAAAAATAATAAATTTAATAAGAGATAATACATTGTGAAATTATATGATTTTGAATTTCTTGTCTTCTCTCAATTATACATTAAAACGAACCAAAGATAGATGTTACCAATTACTTTTGAGGGTATTAGTATGTATATAAATTTATTACAACATGACCCTCCATATTATTCTAGTGGTATACGATAATCAACTTTGATTCAAAATACAGTGTTTGTAAAGAGGTGCATATCTGCTGCACACATCAATATAGTGTCCATGTGTGTAAAATACCATATATATATATAATCTGTTAATCTGGGAAATAGACAAAAGCTTACCTTCGGGTTGATCTTACTAATTATACGACCTACACAAAAACCAAATTAATTATATGAAAAAAAAAAACTAAGAAATTTGCTATCTTGTGTTTTTTGTAGGTCGTATAATTATCTACAGTAGTAAGATCAATCCTAAGGGTAGCGTTTGTCTATTTCCAAGGTTAACAGATTATATATATATATGTTCTGAAAGGTCTCCGAGGTTGGTTGTATATAGAATAGTAGGCCATCCCTTGAAAATATATATATATATATATATATATATATATGTTCTGGAAGGTTTCCGCTGTTAATTTATGTATATATATATATATATACAAACTCAACAATATATATATATATATATATATATATATAGGGAGAGAGATAAATGTATTAATATGTTATTTATAAGTACACAGATGCCAAATGTGTGATTTTTCAAAAAAATAATAAAAAATTTTCTCTTATTTTCATTTTTTTAAGTTAATTGAAATTTTTTGTCTTACTGGTTCTGTCTTCTGCCCTGAAAATGGTTGATAAGATCGAAACTGTTTTTTGAGCACAACCATTGTATCAAGAAATTTCAATTAATATAAAACTAACTATTTTCTGAAAAATCGTACAATTAAATTTATGTACTGACAAGTAAAATACTTTTTCCTGAGACAGGAATACTTTCAATAAATTAAGTTTGCGTTGAGAGGGCTGGTTTTTCTCCATACTACTCGAATTATTATTATATCTTTAAATATATAAATCGCAAAATTCTGTTCAGACATATTATGAGTTCTCGAATCTAGATTAATAGACCTTGAAATTGGCTCACAAGATTCGATTAATCGAAGAAATTAAAGATGAATTTTAAAGGTATCTCATTTGTCGGCTGAGCTATCGTTATAAGCCGATTTTAGCGAGCATATAGTGCAATTTCTTGCTATGTGATTTCGCCAGCCAAGTCTGCTCAGTGCGTGGCTTTCCGATTATATGGCTAGTGGTTCAGGTGAAGTTCTGAAGTATGCTTCTTTCTTTGGTTTCGTTAAAAAAGAGAGATTAAAGAATAAAGATTGCATTCGTAAACATGCAATGGAGGATGCCTTACATTACGGGAGTGCACCTACCCCACGATTATTTTCAAAAACAAAAAAAGCAATCACAAGACAAATATAAGGAGAGTGATTTGTTATAAAATCAAATTAACTACTGTTAAGTGTTTAAAAATTTTTATATATTATATAATTATATTAATAAATTATTTTCGAATTCCATGTAGGTCTTCTAAATTATCCATTAAGACGAAACAAAAGATACAGTTTGTCCAATTAAATTTGAGGGGGATAAGATATATATAAAAAGAAAATTTTAAAAATCTTTTTTCTCATGGGTGATTGATAATCTGGGAGATTTTTTGGAAAAACAGCTGACACTTTCTCTGCAGATTAAATACAGATTACGGACAAAACTTATTTTCTTCTCCAATAAGCCTTAATTTATTTTTTATTTTTTTAACAATATTGTCTTGCTTCTCCAACTATTTCTTGGCCTTCAATATCCATGAATTAGATAATAATGACTTCTCCTGTAGATGATTTAAATATTGTAATGTCTTTACGGGATAAGTCTAGATTTTCAGGCTATTGGGCCTTACGATTATATATGAATATTGTGACTTTCTGACGATAAATAAATAATTAATATTACTAATTTCTAAATATTTATTGTGGGAAATTATGTTTTATTATGAACATTATCTTGTGTTTTCAAATAGCTGTTCAATTTTGGTTTATCTTTGCTTTGCATATTTTAGTTTTTTAATTCTTAAATGGGTATCCTGTTAAGTTGAAGTCCTAGTGCACTACGTTGCCTGTATTTGTCTAATCCTATTAAGATGGCTCTTTTAATGACCAGCTGTTGTGAAAAAATAACATCCAATATGTGTATGTATCAAAAATGCCAACAAACTATTTTCCGAAAATGGATAAAAATTTTTTAAATTGTCACTGTTTTGTTTGACCTGAGCTTATTTTGCCACCATTATCGCCCGTAATCAAAAATATTCAATTTCTAAGAAAAATCTTTTTTCAAGGAGAATTTTACTCTGACTTTTTAAATGGAATTTCTGTAATTGAAATTAAATTTCCTAAGTTGTTAATTCAAATATCTTACTTAGATTTCTTAATTAGTCAAGAAAAATTTTATATATAAAAAAAGCATAGTAAAATTCTTATTAAGATTTTTCTTAGGAGCTTTTCTGAATACCGCCGCTCTCTGTCCAGAGGGAAAGCTTCCACTTTTGCATGCCTTTTTTTGCCTAATCATGCAAAAACAGCTAAAACTATTGCTTCTTGATAACCATAATTTTTTTATAATTCTTTTCTCTAAATTATCATGCAGCCATTCATGCTTTATTATATATATATATAATTAATTCATTAAATTAAAATACATAAGAGAGATATTTATATGACCAAATGCGGAGAATCTAGTATTCTTATTTATTTATTACCACACTTGGGGGTTATCTAATTGTTTAATTTCTACCTATCAATTATAGTCTATTAATTTTTAATTTTATTATTTAAGCGGGTTTAATTTCCTTGCGGGCTCTTAAAAATTTTTACATATATGAATTAAGAAAGTAGTTTCATTGTAATAAAAAAAATCTCACATGACAATCTCGAAATTTTATCTTGAGTAGGGTATGGCCTTTTCCTCCTCACGGTCCCTAGGTTTACCTGTGTTTAAATCCACCCTTGATTATGAACAAAAAACTTTTTTTTTGTTTATATTTTTAATATAAATAAACTTTACAATTTTTTGAAAACATATAGTGGTTTATTATATACACTGCAAAATTTTAAGATTTACTATTTTTTTTAAAAAGTAAAAAAAATAGGGTTTCATATTTATTTCCTTACCACATGATTGTGATGTTATCCTTTTGATGTGGGATGAGGGGATTTAATTAAGATAAAAATTCATTTGCATAATGGAACCTTTTAGCTCTCGACAAGCCCTTTTGAAAAAAATCAAAATTTTAATTATCTAAATAAATAATAAATCATAAAACCTAATTTTTACTTTCTCTTACCTATATTTGAAATACATAGTGTGAAAGTTTTGCGATCGCAAAAAAATCGATGTCGAGATTTTTTTTTTCAATTTTTTAACATCTAATCAAATATTTTAAAATATCAAAAAATCTAATCCGTGTATAAAAAAATAAAAATTTAGTATTTTAATATTCTATAAATTTATTTTTTTATACATGGATTAATTACTCTTTCAGGGTTGGAATTATGACGATCGATATTCTAGAGTTCAATTAAAAATTTGAAATTGAAATTATATTTGAAACGAATAGCGTTGATTTTAATATAAAACTGAACATTTATTTTTTGATCTTTCTCTTATAATAAAATTTATCATTTAAAAAACTTAACTCTTCTCGAAGGGAACAAAGTTTTAGACGCCCTTTGAAAACTCACTAACGCACTCTAGAAACACTTGGCTTAACTGTTTACTCAAGCCCTTTCGAATTTTTTTAAATTGGATAAAAATTAGACAAAAGAATTTCCTGAACGCTCTAAATGACAAAACAAAATCATTTCTTTTTTTTTTTTGAATAATAAATAAAGTGTGTTTTTTCCCAAAAGTCTTAAGAGAGCAAGACAATATTTTTACATATCACTCTATATTGGTTTTGGTTTTCAAAGGAATACCTGTCTGGGCTCATATATATTTTTAGAAAATTCTTTGACCCTTCTATATTTTTCTGAATTCTAACTTTTCATATATATATTTAAACTTATTTTTTTGAATAATCTTATTTAATATTGATTTCACTTTTTATCATACAACTTTGTAATAGGTGCGTTGTTATTTATAATTAATAAGAGTTTGGGTATTAAAATATTAACAACCAATGTGAAATTAGCTCCACAAAATAGTTTCCCAATGTCAGCGAGGAGGGGGGGAGAAAATGGCGACGCTCCTGGATGCATCTTAACCCCATTTAAAATTCCAACTTTTTAATTCCAATCTGATTCTTTTATTTTTTATTTTTTAAAGATATTTAAAATCATATAAATAAATACAAACCATTATGAAATCAATAACAAAAATTCTATCAGTGAATTTAATTTTAAGAACAATTTATATAGGGCGCCAATATTTGATTTTTTAATAAAGCTTTTTAAAAAATATTTCCTTTAGAATATAATTATTTTTATTGCTTTCACTTAGAAAACCACCATTGGCATAGTTAGAGGAAAAATTACTAAAAACAAATTAATTTTTGACATGACACACACACAATTTCGTCTTTTAAATCCCAAATAAGATAACAATGAAAAATAAAATAGAACAAAAAACACTTTTTCTTAATATTAGTATTTCGCAATTTTATTTTCGAGGTCATTTATAGAGGCAGCCATTTAAGCTTTTTCCTTTCATATTTAATAAATTTTATATGTATTTAAACAATAATCGTTATCCGTCCATATTTATTTAAATTGGTAGCCAATTATTTTATTATATATTGCTCAAGACGGGAAGGAGACTACTGACTCTTAGATCATCTTCCCTCGAAAAGACAGCATTTTTAAAATTCAAAAGTCTCGTATCCAAACATTCCTAAGAAAAATCTCTAGAATTTTTCAGTTAAACTTTTTCTTTACTGTTTTATTACAAAAATTAAGAAAAATCTTATAAGGAATTCCATATAAAATAAGCATATTAAAATTCCTCTTAAGTTAAGATTTTTCTTAGGAGTGTTTCTAAATAAGGGCTTAAATTTTAAATTTTCAATCACATTCACAATCTTGTTATCTATGGCGGTTAGATTAATAAATTAATTTAACCATAAGTAACTTTTAAAACACTTATAAAAAATTTTTTTTGACCTGAAAATCATAAACCTCATTTAATATTTAAAAATGAGAAAGAGTGAAAGAAGGATATAGGAAATGAAAAGGGAAAAATATAAAAGTTTCTCAATTAAGTGTATGTAAGATATATTTTAAGCACTTTTAATTTGTACAAAACTACAATTATTATTTCCTCTCCATTTTTTTTTTGCTTCCAAAATTAAAATTTCTCTCTACATTTTTCTTATTTCTATTAAATAAATAATATGATATAGATGCACTGTTTTCCCCTTGATAGTTCTCGAGTTCTAGACAATGCTAGTTGTAGTCTCGCACGGTGTCCATTTTAAGGGGTCCAAATCCCCAAATTGTACTTTTGATTTGCTCCGAGAGAACGAATAACACGTTCACTGATAGTCAACAACCCAAATAGGACAAAGGCACTTGCACACTTGAAGAAATACTTATCTGGTAAAAAGTTTCTTTCGACTCAATCTTTTTTTTTTAACTAGCGTTCTAACAGAGTTTAGAAAAAAATCTATCCTAAATTTAAAGAACAAAGAGACCTTGAAAGTAAAACTAGAATTTATTAATTTTTTTTATTTTAATATTTTGGATTAATAAGTTGAAATGGGTGTTCCAATTTTATTTTTTAATTTCATTCCACCATCAGATTTTTTGCGAAAATAAACCGGCTCTCTCATCTCTCGTTGTGTGAATTTTATTTACTAATTTAGGAGTTTAAAGCTTTTTATTCTTTCCGATGTTAATGTCCGATTTACTGTAGTTATGTTTTTAGGACCTCCAAATAAGTCTAGGTGCATAAAGCCTAGACAAACTATGAATAATATTAATAGTACTTAAATTAAAAATAGATTCTATGGAAAATCTTATATACATATATATATATATATATATATATGTAATGAAAAATAAATCCATTGTAATTTGTCAATTGTTAGTCGTTATGAGCTATTTATAATAAACAATTTGTGTTATGAAATATAATAATATTAAATAGAACTCAAGATATAATTTGATTTTGAAAATATTTTTTATATTTACAATTCTATTTGACTCTTATTTATGAACATTTTTAGAGAAATACAAAAAAAAAAAAAATTAAATTTGTTTTGTTTTGTACAATTTTAACAAGATTATTTATTAAGTGTATTTTTTTTAAGTTGGTTATTTCTTTAAATACTTTATTTAGGCTTGATAAAACCCCAAAGGCTTAAAATATAAATTAGTTAAAAGAAATATCTACAAGTCATTAGATATCTTTAAGGCCTATTAAAATTTTTCAAGATATGTACCTTAATGAAAATTTTTTGTATAATTTTTATATTCATTTTTCATAACTCTTTTTGCATTATATATGTAAAAATATATAATTCTTGATCAATGGTTTAGGAATAGATAAATATATATATATTCATACTTAAAATACATATAAACATTAAAATGAATTGGAAGTTTTTTGCCATACGAGGAAAATAAGAATATTTTTTCCAAAGTGAATTTTAGAATTAAAGCTTTTTCAATTCAATATATATTTTTTGTTTGGTTTTACTGATTAAATTTATATATAATGTACTATCTTCCTCAAATGTCATTGGACAACCAATATCTTTTGTTTCGTCTTATTGAATAATTAGTGAAGTGAAATACAATTAATAATAGATAAAATCTTATGAAATTTGATGCTTTCATGTAACTCTCCTAATTATCCATTAGGACGAAACCAAAGATACAGTTTGTCCAATTACTTTTGAGAAGGATAATACATACTCAGGGGCTCATATCAGTTGAGTGCGTGAATGCTGTCCACAAGTTTCCAGAGCTAAAAGTAGCAATTCTTCTGCCATTTTATGACATTCTTTGCTCTCTCTATCTATTCTATCTCCATCATATCCCAATTGTTCCCTTTTTCGGTATCATATTATTTTTTATAATGACTACCACGGAAATGATAGTCTAGAACAGCGTTTCTCAACCTTTTTGCCTCAAGCCAGCATATTTGATTCATATTGTTGAAAACTCACATACTTTTCAAAGGAATAGGGAAAATATTGAATAAACTCGAATTGTGGTAGAGATAACCTTTTCGAACTTTATTAAAAATTATTTTTGAAATTTTATTTCATATAAATTTTCATTTAATCATGTTTCCAAATTTAGATGAAATTAGTCAAGGTGTTTAGTCATAAAGAACCTAGATATTGAATGAACAGAAATACGCCCTTTACACATTAGATCTACATTATTATTGACCAAACCACTTGATTGAAATTTGGAAACATGATTAAGTGAAAATTTATCTGAAATAAAATTACAAAAATATTCTAGATATTATATATTATATTGTATATTCGAAGAGGTTCTCACTAAACGATTCACATCTAGTGATTACGTGGATGGAGACCAGGGGCTAAGACTAACATTTTTACTTTGAATTCCTATTTCACTATCCCCCTTTCCCCTCATTCACGAAGAGACATGCTGTACACTATATTAAATACATGATGACGGCCTCAGAATAAAATACGTTTTGACTCTTATTCTGTGGAAGTAATCAGGTAAAATAAATGTATATTATGTTGTTTAAATTTGTACAGATAATTGAATTATCCCTAAAAGTTGAAAAGTATCTATTTAAATACTTTTGAATAAGATAATATATATTCTATTCATGATGTTGGGCTTGAGAATCCGATATTATTAACACAGTTAAACCAAACAAAAATTAATTAATACTATTAATTTATACTATTTATAATATGGTATAAAAGAAACTCCTGATAGTACATTAAAATCAATATATATAAATATAAATATAAATTGTTTTGTGCATACATCATTTTTTTTTAATAAAAAAGTATAAGCTTTTAAAAGCAGATTAAAATAATATCAAAATGAAAAATAACCTAAGCACTGGGTCAAACATATGTAATTAAGCTAATGAGAATCTAATTTATGCGTAAAATAAAAAATCATGGTTAATATAAAAAATGTATCTTATATATTGATACAATTATCCATAAAGAGGAGATTTTGATATTAACAATTAATTTTTTTCTTTTATTGATATTTTAAAAACAAAAGTTATTTAGAAATTTTAATAACAACAAAAATTTTAATATAAATAAATACGCCAGGCCAACAATAGGGTGATTTCCGGGATGATGGGCACAATCGCCATCATTTGCTAAGGGACCTTTTGTAAAGAGGAACACGCACCAAGCGTTTATACCATAAATAAATCAAATTTAAACCAACTTACAATATTATATAAGAAAAAAAATTTTTCTATGATTTTTAAAAAATTTTTTTAATCGCAATGTCGTATAATAAAGGAAGACTATGATGAGCATTTGTGTAACTGACCAAAACACTTAACTTCTTCATTCTCTGACACTACAAAAAAAAACCTATGATCCTCTTAAAAAAATAAGAGAAAGTAAAAAAAAAAGTTAAAAAGGAAAAATGAAGGTCGTTTTGAATTTGGTTCAGTTACTTAAAAAAATGTTGAAAAATGAATGTTAATAAGTGTTATAAAATAATATCACAAATATTTCTACCTTAGTAACTATACTATTTTGATGAGTTTAATTATAAATAGCGATTTTTTTTTTTTTTTTTGAGATTTAATTTTTAATAAACAACGAAATATTTTTATTAATTTACCGGGATTGAACATAAATAAGTCTTTAATTCTCAAGAAATTATTAGGATAATTCTTTGATTTGATGAGTCTTAAAAGGATTATACACTAATATTTTTTTATTTTGAGATAGATAGACTAGAATTTATTTTAACATATAAATGGATTTTTTTTTGGGGAAGTTTTCAAGATAAAATGCATTCAATGATTTTTTTTTATCACAGTGGATATTTTAAATAGTGTTGTATGGCCCATTATAGGAATATAAGACACTAGTTCTTTTAAAACTGATTTATATATATATATAAAGGAAATTAAAGGATTATAAATTTAAAAAAGTAATTAAATTTTAAATTTTACATGTGTGCGGAATAAATTTAAATTTTTTATTTTTATTATACAAAGCAAATTTACCGTGTTTCCATATAGATATTTTATATAAATTTCTAGATGCGGATCTTAAGTTTTATTTTTCTGTCGGACAGTGAACAAAAACTTTTTTGTGGCCATTTATAGAAAAAACTCTAATTTTTGAAATTGAAGCTTTCCTGTTATCCTGCTATCATCAATATATAAAGTACTTTTTTTTTTGTTTTAGTGGTTTATTTATATTTAATGCCACGTTTCGGCCACTCATTCTGAGGCCTTCTTCAGGTACATTTCAGATACAAATAAATCAGTCTTACATTTCTAAGATTCTTTGTGATTTGTACCTGAAGAAGTCCAAGTGGCTGAAACGTTGATCTATTAGAAATAAACCACATTTAAACCAAAAATGTACTTTATTTATTAAAAGTGTCTATCTTTTAATTATTGTCACCAATCCTTAGTGGCTCACTTCGAGACCTGGGTAATGTGCACCTAAGTCTATTATTGGCTGAACATACCAAAGTCGAAGAGAGGGAGTAAAGATTGGATATATTTATGCAACTGATATAGACGCATTTTCCGACAGGGTAAAAAACGTGTCGCAGGAATAAAAATTACCGACCCAGAGAAAATCTATATTGGATAATAAGAAATTTTTTGTATAATAATAAAAATTATTGTAGGTTTAAACTATCGACTTTGTTTTTTTAATTTGTGATTTGAAAATGATATTATGGATTATCATTATAGACAAGTGGTTTCCAAACTGTGCGGCACTATGCCTTGCCTTAGGAGGTTGGAAGCATATTGCAAGGGGTGTGGAATTGAATAAAAAGGAATTGTGAGCAGTTGATGATGATATCCTGGTTTGTTGAAATGCGCTCTGAATTAAGTATTTTCTCGTATTGTTTTTATATTTAGAAAATAATTATAAAATTAGACTGTTATGAAAATTGGGAGTGCACAAATTTCTTTTATAATAGAATAAAGACGGAGAGGTGAATCAATTTTTTCGGAAGGTGCAGATAGACGCTGGTAGTTTGAAAACCAGTCTTAAGATATTATTCCAAATCTTGCCGTTTAACAACTTTCTCTTATTTATGTCTCCAATGCATTTTTTCTATGGAATTAATTCGATTAGAGCTACCAAAAGCAATAAGCTTATCACATATAAAAAAATTATTGAAGAGATTAAAGAAAAACAAATGCCTCTTAAACGACGAGAAAGGAAAAGATCCTTAAATCTCAAAATATTTTTATTAAAAAAAAAAAAAAAAAAA
>JAAAKE020003975.1:0-11205 GCA_010014785.2 Anisolabis maritima
AATAAATCGCTTTGTGTTTAAAAGTTGTGTCTTATTTTCGCTTAAAAAACCGAACCGACTTTTTGGCCAACCCAATATATAAAAAATAAAAATACCACTGACCCGAAACATCTCTACACACATTTTGGTTTATTTTGGCCCGCAGCCAAAAAAGGTTGTCGACCCCTGATTTAAGTGTCTTTAAACAATCAACCCGCGTCTCCCAATGGAGAGCCTAAATCAGAAACTAGTCATCTTATATTGGGCTGTCCCAACTTTTTAAAATTTACCAATGACCTATATATGGCCTATGCAACCTAAGTCTGTAATTTTCCACTTTTCAAGAAGAAAGCTTTGCAACTACTGTAGAAATGTAAAAAAAATTCTGGACAATTATTTTAAAATACTTAAAAAAAAAATTTTAAATCATTAATTAATCCTAATTATTAATCATATTGTTTTTTAATACAATTGTATTTTACAAAATTTATATTTGTTCTTATTTGTAAATCATGTATATATATACAAATGACAATTTAGACATATGATTCTGAGGCAACAATAAATAAAAAAAAAGAATTAATATTTAAATAAAAAAAATAAACGTTTTAATAAATAATAATATAATATGGTTTAAAATATTCCTGGAATTTTTTATAAATTAAAAAATTTTTAAAAATTAAATTTTAATCAAAGATTACATATATATAGAAATGAATAAATTAATTACAGAAGAGAATTCAATAAAATAAACTTAAAAGAGTAATTTAGAACTTTGTTTCTTTAAAAAACCCCAAATATAAGGAAAACTATTTATTATAAAACGTTTTAATAATTAATCTTGGGAGAAGGGCAGGTTCAGCCAAAATAAAAGTCTTTATTTGCTTATCGATTTCGGAGACGTTTCGAGATAACTTTATTATCTCATCCTCAGTTCAAAAAAAAAAAAAGAATATGTGTATAAAGTTCACTACATACCTATGAATATTATTGTTATATTTTGACTAAATTTATGCAAATATTCGATTTTTTTTGAAGTGAGGATAAGATAATAATGTTATCTCGAAATGTCTCCGAAAGCGATAAGTAAATAAAGGCTTTTATTTATTTATTTTGGCTGAACCTGCCCTTCTCCAAAGAATAACACAGCCACCAAATCTCTTCTATTTGACATTTTAATAAAACAAATATGAGAAAATAAATGGATTACATTAATTATAAAGTAAATAGTAAAAAAAAGTCGTCTAACAACATTGATTTGTTGCCAAGATATTCAAGTGTATTAACTTATTTAGTTAAAAATCTTAAAATAAAAGATAAAAAACATTTTTATAACTTTTTCAAATTTTGTAAAAAATTATCTTGAGATCAAGAAAGTAGAATCTAAACAACTTTTGTTAGATACATGAAAGTAATATTTTAATAATTAGAATTTATTTATAATCCAGATGTATACTTTTCTTCAATTTATTCGATTTATATAAGTTATACCATATTTTATAAATAAAAATCACATAGGTAAAATACTCTAAAATTATTCGATCAGATCGAAAATTTAACTAGTTATTTATATTTCTATAAGTTATTTTTCTAAAATTTTAGTCGAATCCAATAAAAAATAAACGATATTAGGTTTTTTTTATTTCTAAATTTCTGTGAGAAATGCGTGCCCATAGAATTCATATATATCTTCCTAGCATATGATCAAGTGCCCAGGTCTGCTCGAGTTGGCAAAATCAAGGTCAAGTTGATTATTTAGATTTAAAACAAAATTTTCATATATTATAACTCCTAAGTTTGATTTTCAGCTGAGTGAGACATGTGGCATCATCCCTGGAGGCTTCGTCAATGAAAGCCACATAAAAATTCGAAATGGGGAAAATTAGACCAAACCAGAGAAAAATTTATTTATACAGAGAGAAACACCAACTGAATTAAAAATGAAATAAATAGATAACTGGAGAATTCAGTTTCTCTCTCTAAAAGATCATATTAAATTGCATAAAAAGAATTAAAATGAGTAGTTAAAAAAAATTGCAAAGAACCCTAAATCGAATTTCAAACAAGAAAAAATTACAAACAATCTAACAAGGGCTAAATTCCTAATAAAAGCAAATTCCATCTACTACTAGATGTAAGTTAAATATTAAGTGTAGTTGAATTAGAAATAGACAATGTTTTGGCATGATATATGAATAAATAGTTTATTTTCAGAGTAACATATCACAAAATTAACTTGTCTTTTAGTTAATCTATTTGATAAGTTCATATAAGAAAAACGTCCTTAAGTGGTTACAAAAATTTTTTGAAGGTCGTAAGGAACTAAGGTTAATATTTTTTAATGAAAATTTTTTTAACAAAAAGATTGAAATTTATTTATAAAAAGAGAATTAATACCATAAAAACAAGAATATATGTATTCCAATGATATAATTATCCACCCGGAAGTGGATGTTATTTATTTTATAAAATTTTAATATAATAGAAATTCCAAATTATAAATTAACTAATAAAAAAAATTTTAATATTTCTAAGCACACTATGCCAGCACGGAGCAGAACATCGGAAGAAGATGCCTAAGTTATTAAATACAATTGTGCATACAGTTGCCAGAAATGCTTATCTTTTGCTGGAATGAGTTGGTGAGTTACACGGATAGGATTCATATTTCAGGATACCATAAATTCCAGTTGAATTGAATGCTGGTCCCTCTTGGTCAAGTGAGCTGAGCCGAAAAATTTGGTTCAGTCCGGACCGTGCAAGCGTAGTGTGTCTTCCTTAAAGGAAATTAAGGAAATAGAGTCGTTTTTAAATCGGAAATTTAATTTATTTTATGGAAATAATAATTAAGCTGTGTCATATTAAATTAAAATTAAATTAAATTAAAAAGTTATTGCACAAAATAGAAAATATTTAATATTTCAAATAAAAAATTCATATCAAAACAAATTTTGTTAGAGAAAAAAATATCTGACATATTTTTTTTTAAAAAAGTTCACAATCATTTATATTTTTTTAAAATTTTTTTACTTGGTGTTTAACATTGCAAATCTATAAAATATTGCACTAGAAATGTTTCCACACAAAGTTGTTTACTTTTCTAGGAAGATCAATTCATTCACTTTAACACTAAACCTACCACGCGCGGCCAAATGACCGTTTTTGAAATTTTGTTTAGAATTTCCTGTATACAACGTTACTGTATCGCCATTAAACTTATTGACTTTTCTTATAGTATACATAGAACCCATTTTTCAATATTCACTTTTTTTATTGTTTATTTTCTGAAAAAATTTCATAGCCTGTCTTGCTTTCCACGAGCGGTCACGGTCGGAATAGGTATACATGAAGTGTCGTAGGTTTAGTGTTAAATATGTTTAATACTTTGAAAAACAAGGAAATATAAGAATACATTTACATACTTATATATATATATATATATATATAAATATATCAACTTATCAAGTTTTTCTTATAGGAAAACTTTAATGATTCTGCTTTGAATCAGTACTTAGACATACATTTTTTTTTATTTATCTTATAGCTTTCTAGGACTCCAAATAAATAAATGTATATATATATATATTAAAGTGAGTAGAGAATCTTTCCTTTCATTTACAAATTTAGTATAAAAAGATTGATTAAGCTAGACATTTTTGGTATTCTGAAGGATTTTCTAGGCACTTGCACGCGAAGGCCAAACAAAAGGGTGACTTAAATGTGTTTTCAGTAAAAATGTAAAGCAATGTTTGAGGGAAAAATAGGGTGAGACAGTAACAGACAAAAAAAACCCCTAAAAATATTAAGAAAAATTTTGGATTAGAGAGGACAAAGGAAATTGGGCCTCCTAATTAGAGCTTAAAAGAGCAAATGATATTAAAAATTTTTTTTAACAAAAATTGATGAAATAAAAAATAGAAATTTTATAAATGTGTATTATTTCTCTAGAGTTTAAGAGATATTTTTAGGTTTGTAGTTCAAATGACATATCACTTTGGATGGGTCAATTTTTAACTCCGTGTTATAGATTTTATAAGCAAGTCTGGTTACATTTTTGTCTCTTATTTTACACTTAAAGTTACTTTTTGATTTTGAATGATACACATCTATATAAAACACTTTTTGAGTTTTGATTAATTTCCAAAAAGCCCATGTCTCTAGGAATTTTATATTAATTTTTTGTAAATTTATGACGATTTACGCTCACTCTGATTAAATATAAAGATTCATAGTAAAATGGATTAAAAATTGTTAACCTACAAAAATTTATTGAGCAGATGATATATAAATAAATTATATATATATATATATTGAAAGGTGTAATGAAATAAAGTTTCTAAAAAAAAAACAAAGATAATAAAATATAAAATAAAAATAATACTTATTTTGTCTTTCATTTATAGTTGGTCACAACCGATAGAAATCATTAAGTACGATTTCAATATAACATTAATAATATTGAAAGTGTAAACAAAATAAATATATTGTAACACAAAAAGTAAAATATATTATTAAATATTAATTATAATAATTATTAAACCTGTCTTTTAAAAAATAAAAAACTTTAGGTTAAAAAGTTTTTTTTTTTTTTAAGTATTTGTAGGATTTTTTAAGGAAGGTTAAAATAGATGTCTGAGAGCATCTATTTTTTTTATTTTTTTTTTTAATTTAAAAAGACTCTCACATGCTTGGCAAGGGCTGGGAGTGCGAGTCAAATTGTGCATAGAGGTAGCTATCGCTATGAATTCCTTGAGGACCTCGTCAGAGTTTGCAAAGGCAAAAGAGTAGAGGTATAAATGCCCCTATTGCAACAAATACAGGCAACATTATGGACGAATCATCTTGTACTCCATATGGGTCAGGAGTACGAGGACCACTTGGTCGTCTTTGTCGACCGCTGCTTCCACTTTGACGAGATTCTATTGACTCTTCACCTCGGGTTTCATCTTGCTCTGAAACTTCGCTAGGTAAAGGTGGCAATCGAGGAATATCTGGAAATAAATAATGAAAAATAACATTTTGATATTATAATATTAATATTATAAATATATATATATATATATATATATATATATTTTGAATAGTATTTTCACTGGTTGGTCCATGTTGATTGTTGAGATTAACTTCACGTTTCGGTTCTCTTTTTGAATCCATTATTAAGAGTGGGTGTTTAGGATAGAACTCTACAAGGAGAGGGAATTCCTTGGCACCGTCCTATGGAAGGATTCCCTCTCAATGATGTACTCTTCGCAAGGATTAGGCTATATGCCAGAGCTGAGAGTCCCTCCTCAAATTAGGGCATCCTCCCTAACATAGAATAGCATGGAATATAGGGACCGGGTGGAATTAGATAGAGCAGTTAGCTAACTAGAAATGAATATAGATGGAGTTAAGAAATAGAGTAACTTCACGGGGTGCGTAGATGGCTACGGCCAGAGGTCGGTTTGAGGTGAGTGCATAAAAGCACCTCGGATAAATAAACGGAGACCCAGTAGAGGTTTATACGGTCCAAGTGAAATAAAAAATGAGTAAAACATAGAAAAGGGGTGGCCGTGATTTACGTAAACAAGTCAAAAAAACATGCTCTATCAAAAATTTTTTTATGCAATTTAATTTTCTTTTTACAGCCTAATTGATTTATTATTCCCTTATAATTTTCGCGAAATCTTCACCTAATCGAATGGCAGCAAAGCAGCTCAAGGAAGCTCGAAAGTTAAGTATCCGAGCCTGCTTCAGGTCTCCACCATTTATAATGCCCACTTAGAAAGAAAACCTCGTCTTCTACCACGATAGCATTCAAACCATATATTAAAAGATAATCGTCCCCTGATAATAAACGCTCTCGGAAGGAAAATAATACTTCAGCACCTAACTCAGAGGAAGACATTACCTATAATATAGAGGTAATAAACTTCTTTAATATTCTATCAGATAATGAAACTTTTGATAGTGAGGATGATGATATGGAATCATTGCCTCCTCAAACAGGGAAATCTGTTATGATTTCACCAATTATTATTCGATGCCATTTCAAGAAACCAAAAGAAATATTTCAACTCCCACATGGACTAGTGTCAGCTTCGATAAGTATAAAATGCTCTAGATTTAATACTCTATTTCTTTGTCATGGTGTAATTAGCAACTTTTTAAATAAGAAAAATATTAATTATTTTACATATCCTTTGCCAGGACAAGGCTTAACCAAAATGGAGTAAGCAATGGTAACTCAATTGAGAACATTAAAAATGACTTCAACAATAATAGATTTCCTCCAAAAAAAATAGTTCAACTTAAAGAAAAAAACACTGGCAAATCTATACCAGTGTTCATTTACATGTTTAAGCCTGGCACTTTAATGCAAGAAATTAAAAAGATTGACCGTCTTTGTTAAATGTGCGTTAGATGCGAAAAATTTAGAAACAAATCAAAGTTTATTTTATGCTTGGTTTGGCTTTTAATCACACTTCAAAGATGTGCAGAAATCCTGAAAAGTGCATAAAATGTGCTTCTTGCTCTACCTTGGAGTGCAAGTCCAAATGCGGAAATTGCAATAATGCCCCTTGGACAAATTCATTGGAATGCCCAATGGTGCTGAAGACATTTCCAAAAAAGAACAGAAACCTAAAAAAGGAACGTGCCCTTTTGGATTAGATCTGGTACATCTTCCAAATCTACCCTCAAGAGAGGCCATAAACAAGGCAGTGCTTGTTGCACCTTCAACATGGTCTCAACACTCGCTACAAGAAGTGCAAGAGGATTAAAATCAGGAACTCTTGAAAGAGCTTAACTTATATCTTTACTAAAACTCCCTAATATTACCTCACTTCTAGGGAAGTTAGCAAAATTATTAAAACTGTTTACTCGGGTAAAAAAGAAAACAGAAATGGTTTCGATTCTCCTGAAAGGAGGTCCTTCCTTATTCGAATAATGGCAAAAAATACCACCTGATCTATAACAATTACTGGAGTTTGATATGCCACACTTCATTCATCCTCATTGATTCATCATCAACAAACCCTATTTTATTTTTTTAGAAAAAAGAGTGGTAAGAAGGGCTTTTTTAAATTTTTATCCTCTCCATCAAAAAGAACTATATTAACCAAGGACAAAAGAGTTCTAGAGAAACATTCAATGATGGGGCCAGAAGACCTCGAGGTCGAAGAGTTTTATATATCATTATACTTTGTATTGTTATTTGTAATCAATGATGGTTAATAAAACATTTTGAATTTGAATAATTAAATTTGAAGTGAAGCTTATAGAGTGCAAAAAAAGTTTAGAAAAAGTGTAGAACTGACGATGGGATTTGTTGGGTGCCATCAGTAGGAGATACACCAGAGGTAACTAAATGGGGAATTATTTTTTGTAGGTTTTGAGGGTTTTATGCCTTTAATAAAGGCTTTTCCTCCAAAATAAAAAAAGTGAAGCATATAGGTCGGTCGAAGAGAGAAATGTTGAGGGGAGAGAAAACGGAGAATGGGAGTAGAGAGATGAAATGCCTCTCACTCCCAAAAAAAGTGCACCGGTCATGGGCCATGAAGCCCGAAACAGGTGATGAGGTTTGGTGTGTACAGGAGAATGATTTTTTTAGGTTTTTTAGTTTTTCAAGGTTTTTAAGGTTTTTATGCCTTTAAAGGCTTTTTCTTCAAAAAAAAAAAAAAAAAAAAAATAAAGCAAAGAATCCACAGAAACCTGTAAAATTAATGGTAATTGAAGAGAGTAACAGCCAAAAGATGAAAAACAAAAACTTTTTCTCTAGTGTCTACCAGCATAGTATTTATCACCAGTCTCTAGTTGTATTGGATATAAAATCAAATTAAATATATCGACTTTAATAATCTAACCTTCAAAAGCATATTATACTAATTTGTCAATTTATAATTGTCGATATAATTTTTATTTCGTCTTTATTTCGGATATATTGATAATTCATATTCTAATGATAACTCCTGTCCTGTACTCTTAATACTCTTAACATAAACATAATGAGATGCACTTTTTTCTTTTGGCTGTTGCTTCATATCTCTTTTAATAAAAATTCCTTATATTTAGATAAGAAACTATGAATAAGTTTATATTAATAATTATTATTTTGTTTACCTTCTAATTTTCCTTTAAATACTGCAATTGCATTTATTTTTGGATTGTCTCTATAACCCTGCAAAAAAAATATAGTTTAACAAAAAACAATTAAAATCATTTTAAAAATACAATTTTTATTAGGGTAAATAAATGGATATTAATAGTTTGACATCGGGCCTTCTTTTCTTCAAAAGAGTGGCCGAAACACAGACCTCGAATTACATCATTTGAATCATTAATACTTTCAAATCAACATATGTACTTAATTATAGTTACATTATTTATTTTTAAAAAATATGCTTTTGGTTTTTCATCAGGAAGTTAGGTGTAAATGAAAAACTGGCATAATATTCTCATAATATAACTGTTATTAATCAAAATAATATATAATTATTTAGCACAATTTAAAAAACCTACCTTTATAAATTCTACTCTTATTTTTCCTCCTCGAATTTCTGATTCTTCTTCGTTATAATAAAGTCTGCCATCTTTTATATTGAAGGGGATATATTCATCATGAGCAACTCCTCGTCCAACTCGTTCAAATATATCTAATTCGGCTACTATAGTGTGATCGCCATTTAAAACGACGTCAAAAACCTAAATTAAAAAAAAAAATTTTTATAATTTCAAAATGGTTATTTAAAGTAATTATTATTCAAATTTTACAGACATTTACTAGAGTTAATTAGAGAAAATATTATACAGGAATATTAGCAATAGAGAGAAAAAAAATATATTGTGGGGGGAAATATTATTTCAAATTTAATTAAATAGTTTACGACTGAAAGAAGAAATCTTAAGAGAAAATTACCTTCATATTAGGAGCATTAAAATAGACTTCACAAAACTTGAGAACCATAACATAATGTCCATCTTGTGATACAGGCAGTTCATATCCAAATGTGCTATGATGATATCGTTCAGTTTGATAAATATATTGGTCTTGAGCAGGTACTCTTCCTATTGCTAGTTGTTTTCCAAAATCTGATGCTGTTCCCACCTTAAAATGAGAGTGAATAAATAGTTTGTATATAAGAAAAAGTTTATTTTCTATTATAGATATATGAATTTTCTAAATGAAACCAAATTCAAAGCTAAAGGGAGAAAGTGGGACCATAAGAAAAAAAGGCAAAACCGTTTTTCTTGAGGATAGATATAAATCACAAAGAATCTTACAGCTCTACATCTAAAATGTACCTGAAGAAGGCAAGAGAGACAATCTATGTATTTTATAAAAATATCTACATTTAAACCAAAAACATTGTTTAATAATGCTAACAAGTCTAAAAGCTTTAAAAATGTATGTTAGTGATGTATTCATGTATTTATGTAAAATGTCACAATTTTAAGTCCCAATAAGAAACGAGCGTCAAAATAAATAGAGTCAGTATCAAATAAAAAGAAAAAGCATAAGCTAGCTGCATGCTATATGTATGTATAGTTATTTTTTGTATCTTTCCACTTTGCTTCATATCAATAAATATTACTCGTGAATAAGGAAAAAAGCAAAAGAGTAAAGGTTCATCAATTTTTTCCTTAATTTTATTGTTCTTTAATTTAAAAGAAGAATTCAAAGATTCAAAAAGAGATGCAAATGAATGATTTTTTTTATATGGAAGCATAAAATCCACCTATAAGACCTATAATGATTAGGGGATACATGCAATCAGGAAGAACAGGAGTAAAAGAGAAAGGAAGCTTTAAAAGGTGCTTTTTGAGGTTGGATTTGAAAGTGTGGAGATTATAAGTTTTAGGAAAGATAGTAGCAGGGAGATAGTTCCATTCACAGGAGGTCATGGGGATAAAGACTGGAATTGACTAGTTCTACTAGTCGCGAATTTAACGACAAACGTTTAAATGAAATAGCCTAAAAATTTAATGATGAAAATTCATAATATTGCAAAAAGATGATTTCGAAAATGAATAACTTTCTTTTAAATATTTTTTAATAATCAATTTTCATCTAATTGTAAGTCAGGAAATGAGTTTTTATCTTTAATTATGAAAAACAATATGTAATAAATGCCTTCCATTTTACACAATTTTGTCCTATCTAGAATAATTTCCATTAATAAGTGCTTTCCACTATCTTTTAGCAAAGTTATTAATATATGACAATAATATCAAATAACTCCAAATTGCCATTCCTTCAGACTTATTATCCCAAAAAAAGGCCTTACCTATTATTATTCATAAAGTTGGAGTATACAGGGAATGTCTCTTTTTGTAATATTAAGGCTAAATCAATGATTACACGAAATGAGTTATAAATGGTCTTTAATTAAAGGTCTTTGTATATGAGCAAGCATAATTATTTTGGAATAAACATTTTCATTCAGAAAATATTTTTGGCTAAGAAAAACTTGATGTTGCTACTTAAAAATAAGAGAAAGTAAAAGGAGAAATCAATTTTTATATTCTTGAATATATAATATGAATTTGATCTATAATAGAATACAAAAACTGGTACAAATATTCACTTTTCTTCTTAAAATAACATGTTTATGTTAATATAGGATTTTTATAAAATCAATATATTATTCTTATTTTTGGGAGAGAGCAGGTTCAGCCAAAATAAAAGCCTTTATGTGCTTGTCGATCTCGGACCCGTTTCGAGACAAATTTATTATCTCATGTTCACCCCAAAAATTATGAAAATATACAGCTTGGGCAGAACATATGATGCTGTTCTATTTAGGGGATGAGAAAATGCATCAATTATTAAATAATACAATATATGTACAAGATATATATGTAACTGTGTATGTGTGTGTTTGTATATATATGTTTGATGACAATAAAATTGAAAGAAAAAGGAGACAAAATATAAAAAGAGAAAATTAATAGATTAAAATAAAATGTTAAAGAGAAGAGAGAAATAAATATCTATTTTAATATTCTAATCTCGTTTGACCTGGGATTAACCTCTGAGCCGGTCCCAAAATAAAATAGAGTGTATAAAATTCAATGAATCAAAGAATTTATATAATTGTGATAGTCTCTCTCTCTGTCACTATCACTGTGAGAATATTCATTGTAATAGTAATATACATATGTATACAAAACTAACTTTATGCTAACAATCGATTGTAAGTAAATATAAAAAATAACTTTATAAATGTTATATTGATTATATTTTAA
>JAAAKE020003986.1:0-11204 GCA_010014785.2 Anisolabis maritima
GACGCTCTTCCGATCTGCTCTTTGAAATGTATTAACCCTCCCCCCCCCCCCCCTTCAAACTTTTAGAGACTTCTCTACCGATGTAATATATTTTTCGTAAAGGAACTTCTTTAAATAAATTTTATTTACAAACATATTTTATACAAATTGGTACCTTCTATAGATAGATAAGTTTAAGTCCATGGCTTTAAGTTCTACTCGAGCTTTCTATCCGTGATGGGTTGTAGAATTAGAAGAAGTTTCGTTTCCGTTTGAAGAGAACTTCTTGGCAGTTATGAAATAATAATAATAAATTGATAAAAAAAAAAAAAAAAGAAACAATCAATTGGGTGATTTCAAGATTAAAATGGATGACCAGGACAATACAAATTTTCTTCACTTGTTTTTCGAGTCCCACGATAAAATTAAATATTCCAGACTCCCTTAAAATCTTTTTAAATTTTAATTAGATCTCACTGATATAAATATATTACACACTGAGGGGGTCCAGGGGACAATCAATCTGATAAAATAAAAAGCCCTTTCAGGGACTCCTCCCCCCCCCCCTTAAAAGATAACATCTCAAGTTAATGGATTCTCATTTACTTTTTTTTCTCCCTATATTTGAATTATTATCTCTCTCTCTCTCTCTCTGGTGAGAAATCAACTTTGCAAAAATGTTACTTAAAGCGTTTTCAGATATTTCATTCTCTCTCTCTTTCAAGTCATCTATTTTGAATGCGAGAAGAGACCTCATAAATAAACAAGTTATCTACGTGGCTACTCTCTTAGTAATGGCCAAATATATTATATTATTAAGTTGATGCTATCAGCAAAGTGAGAGGGAGAAAAAAAAATATAAAAAGTATTTTTTTTTTTTTTTTTATACTCTAATAATAACAATTTATGGTTTTAAGAAAAATAAAAAAAAAATCTGGTGTGACAAAACGCAAATTTCTATTACCTAAGGAAAGGAAAGTGCAGTCACACCAGGTTTTGGCGACGTCTCCTTTAGGTAGTCGTTTAATGTTAATTTAACTGAATTCCCCACTTACCCTAACGGCCAAAGAGCACATCAGTAAAATAGTCCGTCCTTAAAACAATTTGGGGGGGGGGGGGGATAAGGGTTAATAAATTTCAAAGATCATCTAATAAATTATTAATTTATGAGTTTTAACCAAAATCGTTAGAGTGAATTTTGAAAAAATCACAAAAACTAAAAAAATACATCAGTAAAGTACTAGTACTCTCTGGCCGATTTTATTGAAAAACTTCGAGGTACAAGTGAATTGGGTATCTAGCTTAAATATAAAAATTAAGGCCATGTAAGTTTTTTCGTTTCTGAGAAATCTTGTTCATAGACAGACTGACTATTTTGCGACACAAAACGTGTATTTCCGTTGAAATCTCGACGTCGATTTTTTTTTTAGCGACAGCAATACTTTCTCACTATATATTTTAAACATAGGTAAAAGAAAGAATAGATTTTTTTTAAGTGAAAATAATTATATTAGCGTTAATTTTCTTTCTGTTCAGGTGCAAACTTTTCTTTTAAATATAGAAGGTAGAGGGAGGGGGGGACCAATCATTGGGATACGGGGGGTCCGTGTTAGTATACTCCTCCAGGGCTCGGCCAAGCTCTCCAAGGCCCTGAATATAGAATTAAACAATTCGATCGGAGTAAAAATGTGAACAATCTTTTCAGTTATATGTTATATTCTTTGATTCAAATTTATATAATAAATATTCATTGATTAAAATTGAAATTATTTAAAACAATAAGTAATAATGAGGTTTAATTATTAAAAAAAAAAAATGCGATATTAAACAAATCGATCAAACTTCTCCCCTCACCTGAGTTCGTTTCCCGTCCTGAGCGACAAGAATTTATTTAAATTATATATTATTGGCTACCAATTAATATAAATAAATTGGCTACCAATTAATATAAATAAATAAGGACGGAGTCTAAATAGCCTCAGATGTCAAAAAAGACTTAAAAAAAAAGATCCCCCTCGACCAAAAGGTTAAAGATATCGACATTGTCAAAAGTGATAACCTTCAAAGCCAAGGGGTGTGGTGGGTTCGGATCCCAAGCAATCCTAAGAAAATTTTTAAAAAGATATGAGATATAGAGGCCAAAAAAAAAAACAAGAACATTTTTTTGTGAGGATATTTTTGCTGGTGGTTTTTTTTTTTTAATTTATTTTTTTAAGGAGTTCAAGGCATAAAAATCCTCAAAACCTTGAAGAAGAAATCATTTCCCGAGAGGTTACCGTTGGTGCACTATTGGCACACATGAAAATCTTTTCGGTTAGTGGCTTATCTTCCCCTCTCTCCCTCTCCCCCCCCCCCCCCCCCAGCTTATCGATCGAACTAAAGGCCCTCAAATCCTAACAAACAAAAAAAATAATTATTCCCCGGTTGGTTACCCCTGGCGTATTGGCGTATTGGCACACACCAGTTTCGGGCTCAATGGCCCATTCCTTGCACTTTTTTTTTCTGAAGTGAGGCCCTTCCCTTTTCTCCTCTTCTTTCCCCCCAGCCTTTCTATCTTTTTTTTTTTTTTGAGAGAAAAGCCTTAAATTAAAGGCTTAAAAACCCTCAATCCTAACAAAAAAATCATTACCCGGTTGGTTACCCCTGGTGTATCGTGCACTAATGCGACACACCATTCCCTATTGCCGGTTTCGGATTCTCTAACCCATTTCCGGTCACCCTCCCCAGTCCCATCCCCATACAATTAATATTTAATTAATAAAAATAATTTTATAAAATTCTTCATAGAATAATAATTGAGGGATTTAATTATTTAAATTCTTAATTGATTAGCAGAGAAGAGAAAACAAGAGATGTAGAGAGATATATTTATATATACAATACGTAACCGTAATTTCTTATTATAAATATTATTTATTTTTAATACTTTTAGGGTTTCTATCTCATTCCCTCCTCCCTCCATCCAGCTGCTAATAATCATTTGATTTCTCTCTCTAGTATACCTAGCATAAATGACGCTCCAATATTTTCTCCCTTCGAATGATTTCTTTTCAGGAGATATCCACAAATAATTAAATTTTGATCATTTCTCAAATTTAAATAGGAGAACTAACCAAAGGAATGCCCTAGCAACAATAAGAGACAAAGAATCCCTTCTTTTATCTTCCCTTCTGCAACTCTTGATTGAGTTAATTTAATTTTGTAGAATAAATTTAGAGAATATTAATACTCAGATGCAATTTATTAATTTCTAATTGATTTACACAAAAAAGAAGGGATGTAGAGATATATTTATTATAAATATATTATTCTCCTCTCTCTATCCTCCGTCAGCCCAATTTTTTTTTTAAAGAAAAATCATTTAATTAGAGGCAAAAAAAACCCTCAAAAGTCATTCTTCGTTTAGTCAGCCCGGGTGTATTTTGCACTGCTGGCACACACCAAATTCAATCAGCAGTTTCGTGCTCAATGACTCATTCCTAGTTCACTTTTTTTTTTGGCTCTTTACCTCTCTACTCTTTCTCTTTCTTTCTCGTCTATTTTATTTATAAAAAAAATGTATTCCATTTTTATTAGTTTATTAATTTATTAGGAGGGTTCTCCAACTGTGATATTTCTTGTGATAATTTCTGTTACATGGATTAGTGCAAAAGAATCAAGGAAGACATTTCTCTATGAGTTAATTTTTGACGGTGATAATTCATTAAAAAAAAACACCTGTGTCACCTCAGTAGCTGCTGGGCCTTAAATTGTCAACAATCACATTTAATAAAAATTAATAATTTTTTTAGGGAAAGGGATGGATTTGCGATATTATTATTTTTTCTAAATGCTGAATATAGAAACCATACGATTACTCGTTTAGGAGGAGATGCGGGACAAACATACAAACATACACACATGACTTTGACTTATATTGTATAATAGGAAATAGAAAAGATTTTGAGTGCTCTTCAAGGATTCAATTAGGACATAATTAGATATGAAATGTGTTTATATTTATATCCCGCTATTCATATTAACCAGTGAAGGTAGCAACAAATCGAAAGAGGATATTAATTTCTAAAGATATATCACTTTGACATGGAGTGGCTATTATTATTTGTTAATTGGAATGATACGGTAATTCCAATTTAATGAATCTCTTGTTTAAAATCCAAATAGGCAACGAAATTGCCACTCTTTCCCGCTCCATATCCGGGTGGGAATATAAAATATAAGATATAAGAATAAGGCCCCTCTTGACTCATTTAGGTTATGTTTTCTTTTCACTCATTGAATCTAAAAAACACAAAAGGCAAATAAAATTTCGTAGTTCTCTCTCTATGATGTTGTATGTGCTACTACCCTAATTCAAAAAATCTGATGTGTCGGTTGCCCATCACACATGTCATGTGTATGTGACCGGTTTGGAATTTTATTTAGCTTTTATTTTTAGGGATTTTTCGTTTGAGTGTATTAATCAATTATTAAAATTAAATTAATTAAATTGGGAATTAATTCTCGTCATAGGAATTAAAAATATTTATATTTTGTTACCATGGCAACGAGTTGCCCTATCTTTTCAATGGGATATTTAACAAGCAACAAAGACGTAGTTAAATACATATATGATATTAGAGATGTGCATACACGTCTCCCCCCCCCCCCTCCTTCTTTCTTCAGCTGACTAAGACAGAAATGAACCTGAACCCCGAGGGCTGTCAGGTAGCCAAAAGTCAAATGGCCAACTCAAGAGAGTGAAAGGCATTTGGAGAAGAAGATGCGCTTACAAGAGAGAGAGAGACTAAAAGTAAAGGCCAGTGTGTGACATTAACGGAGAACTCAAGCTAACGGTAAAAACTTGCACCAGGACTTCCATTTCATCTTTGAATTCTCTTTCGTTTCGTCTTCATTTGGTGATTACTCAATTAATGCTTTTTCAATTCAATTTAATCGCAATGAACTTTTTAACCTTCATTTCATTGTTAAACATGCCCCATTTCTCTCTCTTAATGGCCCCCTGCAAAATATGATGTAATTTATAGAATCATAATTGAGGGATTTAATTATTTTAATTCTTAATTGATTAGCAGAGAAGTGAAGAAGAGAGAGAGATATACATTTATGCATTAATAACTCTGAGATGCAATTTATTAATTTCTACAATAATTGATTAACACAAAAAAGAAGGGATGTAGATTTATATATATATGCCTAGTTAATTTCTCTTATATATATATAGAAGGTGATTTATACTCTCAAATTGGGAATTGGATTTCACCTTCAAAATGGACTTGCACGGCAGAGGGAGAGGGGTGGGGAGGGGGGGCCTTCTTCATTCGAATTCACGGCCACTCTCTGTTTCTTCTACTAATCCCATTTGATTAATTGATGTAGAGACGAATCCGTGGAGATGTCACCTCCTGACTGGACCATCGATGAATGACTCAGCTACTAAAAGGTCGCTAGGTCTCTTCGTCCCTTGGTGGGTTGATTGCAAAATTGTGCCGCCTCCGGGGCTCGACTCGAAGACCTTGGCTTAATCAGCCGCCGCTCCTCAATTCATTCTCTCTCTCTCTCTCTCTCTCTCTCTTTTGTGACCAAAAGACCCAAAAAAGAGGACAATTTCTCCTTTTTGAATTTTATTTTTTATAAATTCCATTTCTGAAAATGAAATGAGATTTATTAAATCCATTAGTTTGTATAAAATTTGTTTGTTTGTTTATTGATCAATCATTTTGCCAAATATAGAAGAAATTCAAATATCATTTTATAAAATGCTGGTGATTTTGAAATTTGCAGTAAGTGCCATCTTTCAGGGATCTTTTTTCTACTCTCTCCACTATATAGGTATATATCTCTCTAAATACAATATATAAATGAAAAATTCTAACGAATCGAGAGAATTTCCCAGTCATGAATTCAGATTAAGAATCGGGAATTTGAATAATTTGAATATTAATAAAAAAAAAAAGAGCTTATATTTATATTTTTATACGCTCTACATCAAGAGTTGCAGAAGGGAAGATAAAAGAAGGGATTCTTCTTTGCTTGCTTTGTCTCTTATTGTTGCTAGGGCATTCCTTTGGTTAGTTCTCCTATTTCAATTTGAAAAATGATCAAAATTTAATTATTTGTGGATATCTCCTAAAAAGAAATCATTCGAAGGGAGAAAATATTGGAGCGTCATTTATGCTACGTATACTAGAAAGAGAAATCAAATGATTATTAACAGCTGGATGGAGGGAGGAGGGAATGAGATAGAAACCCTAAAAGTATTAAAAATAAATAATATTTATAATAAGAAATTACCGTTACGTATTGTATATATAAATATATCTCTCTACATCTCTTGTTTTCTCTTCTCTGCTAATTAATTAAGAATTAAAATAATTAAATCCCTCAATTATTATTCTATGAAGAATTGTATAAATTATATTTTAATTTTCATGAGGGATAATCATTTATACTTAAAATATTTAGGGAAATTTTATTCTTAAAGTGAGAGACGTGACGTGTTCATGCCTTTCTAGTGGCGCGATTTGTTTAATCGTTTTTATTTACTTATTCTCTTTTCGGCAGCTAAAGTATGCAAATATTGATATAAATAATCCATTATCAATTGTTGAAGCTGTTATATATAGTTATATATCTCTACATCTCCTCTTTCTGTGTGCTAATCAATTAGGAATTAAAATAATTAAATCTCTCAATTCTATAAAGAATTCTTCAAAATAAATTTATTAAATTATTTCAATTATGAGTTGTTTAGTAATGTAGAATAAAGCTAGCAGCCATTATTGCGCAATAAAGGACGTTAAGTGGACCCTCTCCTATTGACCAGACCGGTGGATTTTTTGTTATTCAGTTTTTTGCACACTTTCTCAGTTAGCGGTATCTAAATAATTATATATATCCAATTTTGCCGTAGCCTTTTCCTCTTGAGTTTCTGCTCTGAGCGCCGATGCTGTCTCCTGCCTTATTAATTTTTATCACAGGTATATTAATATAATCATTAATTATTCTACTGGAATCATTGAATTGAATTCGAATTCTCTTTATTCTAGACTGGATACAAATATTACGACATCTCCTTGTAACCTGGCCATTTTGAGAGCCGACATCATCTTCCTAATTGGTAAGTGCGAAAAGAATGTTGTTTAGTCCCGTCCCTTGGTGCAGAGGTAGAGGTCTGGCTTCGCATGCCAAAGGTCAGTGGTTCGCTTCCCGTCCTCTGTTCTGAGTGACAAAAATTTATTTAAATTATATTGTCTAACAATTGGTATAAATAAATAAAGACGGAGGCCTCAGATGCCGAAAATGACTTAAAAAAAAAAGAATGTTTAAAAAACATCTGGAGATTATCTTCATCAATTTTGATCACTTCTCTTACCTATATGTAATATATGATGAAAAAGTATTGCATTCGCAAAAAATCGATGTCGAAATTTCAACGGAAATACACGTTTTGAAGTCCCCTGGATCTCACAAATTGGCCTGTCTATGAACAATATTTCTCAAAATCGAAAATACATACTAAACTGAAATTTTATATTTAAACCATCTACCTCCTTCCCATGCAGCCCGAAGCTTTTCAATAAAATCGCCAAGAGAGTACTAGTACTTTACTCATATACTTTTTTAGTTTATTTTGATTTTCTCAAAATCCACATCGACGATTTTGATTAAAATTCATATATCAATTATTCATTAGATGTTCTTTGAAATGTATTACCCCTTAGCCCCCCCCCCCCCCAAATGTTTGGGACTAATTTTACTCTTATACGTTTTTCTATTTTTTGTGATTTTCACTAACGATTTTCATTGATTAAATTGGCTGAACTTATAATAAATAGCATGATCTTTAAGATGTATTATTCATTTCCCACCTCAAAATAGTGTGGGGCCCAATTTAGGATTTTAAGAATTCCGTAGAAAAGACTCTTTGCTAAATTTTAAATTCCTATGTGATAATTAATTTAATTTTTTTAAATTTTAATCATTGATTAATACCCAGAAACGAAAAATCTTTAAAAATTAAAGATAATATAAATTTGTAAGCCGGTTACCTAGAGGACCTGATGGAAAAATCTGGTATGGCAGCAGTGTGATATGCGGCAGTCACACCAGATTTTTAAATATATATTATATAATTAAACTTTACTCATTTTGTACAAGTGTAAATTTAAATCCAAAATCCCAAATAATGTCATTAAATAAACCATTTGTTATGTTTTGTTAATTCATTGTATATTTGATTCTTTTTCCTTTTTTTTTTTAATATGATATGATAATAGAATAAATTAAATATATTACTTTCATTTAGTGCAAAAATTAACACGTTACGAGATATTTTGATTTTTTTCATTTTAATTCTAAAGTACCACTTCCATTAGTAAAAGTTGGCCATGTCTTTGATCTTTTAAATAAAATGTACTCTTAACCCGTGACCTCAATTGTATGAAACATGAGCCTTGTCTCAAGGGTCGTTGGGGGTTGACGAACGAAGCGAGAGAGAAGGCGGCCCTCTAAGAAAATAATTTAATCTCTTTGAAAGTAAAAGTCACGAGAGACATTGAAAGAGAGAGAGGGAGGGACGGAGGTAAGGTATATATTAATATTAGTTAATATTTTGCTATCAAGATGGCACAAGCAGCTACCAATCCATCCTTTAATCAAAGGAAATTGCAAAAGTTGCAAAAAAATAAATAAACTCAAATTCATTGAATTTAGTATTTATATACTCTCTACCTCTCTTTAATTATGTGTCAGGGATGTATATTCTTGGAGTTTGCGTCTCTTTGAACTCAAATTAAATCTTATATTAAAGACTAATTTATTTTTCGCTCATATGGGTCAGGCCTTTTCAATTCAATAAAAAACAAAATTTTAAAAATATATAATTATTCATTAAGACAACCTCCATTTGGCAACGATAGACTCACTGCGTTTTCATGATATATAAAGCCTCCTCCGTCCGATCGAACTCTGAAATTGAAATTTGTGAATTTCAAACTTTCCTTTCTTTCTTTCTCTAATTAAATAAAATATGGTGGTCTCAAACTGTGGCCGAATGCGCAATTCGGAAGAAAGAAGAAAATTTCAATGCCGAATATATATATATTCTACATGTCCTTAATTCTCTGCTAATTGGGTTTCTATTCTCTTTGGAATTGGTTTATTCTAATAAATCACTCTTTTTGTTATAAATTTATTTATTTATTTTAAATCTGAATTTAATTTTACAGAGTTTGCATCTCAAGACAATTTATTAATTTTTTTTCTTTATAATTAATATCTCTTGAATTCTGTATTTGAGTCTCTTTGACTCCGTTTGTTGTTTGTCATTAATTATATTTTTATCACCTTCCCTCTTGCCTTAACGAAAAAGAATGGTCCAACAGCTGAGCCCAGAGAGAGGCTTATAACTTCAATAACATGAAAAGAGAAGAGAATCGAACCCATGCTCCCTTCCCTCTCTCCCGGACAAGACACAGGATGTTTTCCTGCCCGAGTAAAGAACCATCCTCTATCATCGCTTGTTCAACTTCTCAAAAGGCACTCATCACGATTTTAATGGAATCTAATGAAATCGATTAAAAGTGAACCACTGATCTTTGGTACGTGAAGCGAGAACTCTGCACTAAAGAATAGGGCATTTCTAGTCTTTACAACATTTGAAATTCGATCAAATTCCCTTTCTTTAATTCCATTCTGCTTTTTAGAAATGTAGGACTAGAAAATTTGATTTTAAAACATTTAGGATTATCTTTAGTTTTATAAATGTGAGAAAATCATCATCGGCGGAACAGCCAGGAGAGCCAAGATCAATGAGGCTTTGGATGGATGGCTCCAAGGAACAAGGAAGGCTGTCAATCGACCACCGATCAATAAATAATTAATAATATAAGTTATATATTTCTGAAGTCTGATGGCCATAGAAGCCTAAAAGAGACTATAAAGAAATAAAAGTAAAAAAAGAGCGAGGTTCCCCAAAATGTGCATCGCGGCGCTCTGGTGCTCCGTGAGTGGCTTACAAGGGCGCCGCCAAATTTATTTTTTAACAAAAATTTTATTGAATTTTATTTAATTCAAGAGCTTATACTGAAATAAAAACCTGGGGGTGCCGTAAAAAATTAAAGTTTGCGACTAGGACCAAAGAATATAGAAAGAAAGTAGATGCAAATGACAATGAATCTTTTATTTATGAGATGAACTCATCATCTTCATCTGAGAGAATGCTTAAAAATGGACTTTTTTTTATTTATTTCAATGTCACACACACACAAAGAAATGAATTTGAATCCTTGAGAGGGATTAATAAAAATTCACTTTCTTTCTCATTCACAACGATGACGCATTTGGAACTTGGCTATTGCGTCATGTTGAAATCACATTAACGACATTTTCGAAATTTCATAAATCAATTATCTCAATCTCAGGAGTGCAAGCACCGAAATGCTTCTTCAGGGGTGTGAGAGACATTATGATTTAAAAACATTTTATTAATTTAATTAAGTTTTTAATCGTTTGTTAATTAATTATTGTTTAAAACTATATGACAAATATTATAAGTAAAATTTAAATTTAAGTTTTAAGGCTTATTATTATAATTATTTTGGATATTTTCATCGAAGTAAGCCGATTTTTTAGATTGATATCATCTCAGAAGAAACTGCAGGAAGTGAAGGACATAATCGGCTAACTTGCGTGAGTGAGATTCAAAAGCTGCCAAGCAGCTTAGATTACCACCGCTAGAGAGCAGATTTCCTGCATGGAAGTCAAATAATCAGTTTCCTATCTTCTATGTCCTTTCGATGTATATATATATATATATATTTACTTTGTATATATTAATATTTATTATATTTATAAAAGACAAAATTATTTTAGATGTATGATGAATGGAATATAAAAAAAAAGAAAATATAATTTTCTCAAATAATAAAAACCAGAATTAATAATTCAACAATTATTAAATAAAAATATTTAATGTAAACAGACCCTCAAGTATGCCCTGGATTGGAACATTGGATCCCAGCTCAGGTAACTCTACAAGGGGAGGGATTTGCTATGACACCCCAACGTAAAGAAGGATTCCCTCTCAACGATGCTCTCACTCTTCGCAAAAAGTGCTGAGCGAGTCCCTCCTCAAACTAGGACTTTTTTTTTTTTTTTTTTTTTTAATTTATTTAGGTTTGGCAGCATCAGGCCATACCTTTTCAGGATTTACATTTCTTTTA